>JAQZBX010001159.1:65177-87942 GCA_029593785.1 Cabassous unicinctus | reverse complement strand
AAAAAAAAAACGCAAAAAAAAAAAACCCAAGGAAGTCCATTATTTAATTTCATAGAATTTGTTCAAAGTATTTCTATTTTGTTATTGATATTTTCTTTTAAGTTGTTCATACGAATCCAAGATTCAGGTCTTCCAAAATCTACAGATCTTTATATTTTTGTGCACTTTCAGTTCCAAGTCTGCCAGAATGTCCAATCAAGGCACCATCAGAGATTCTTTCTCACCAGTCAACTACTGGTGATCTTGGTGTCTTGCCACGTGGCGAGGCAAGACGCAGCCATTCTCTGCCGAGATCCCTGCCTTCCCCTCAACACTCACTGTTTCTAGGAGTTCCAGTATCATATAGTCTTAACTATAGTTTTATAATAAATCTTAATATCTGCCAAGGCAAGTCTCTATGCTACATTCTTCTTCCTAAGGAATGCCTTGCCTATTCTTTGCCCTTTGCTTTTCCATATGGTTTGGAATCACTTTATTAACTTCCATGATTAGTCAATACATGATTAAAATTACATTAAATCTATAGATTTAGAACTGACATTTTTGTAAGTCTTTATCCATTTTTGGTGTGTTTCTTAATTTATTTAGATCTTTAGTGTCTTTTAATAACTTTTTCCAACTTTTGTTGGACTTAATCACAGTTACCCTGGTTTTTTGTTGTTGCTAGTATAAATGGCATTTGTATTAGTCAGCCAAGGGGTGCTGATGCAAAGTACCAAAACTCTATTGCCTTTTATAAAGGGTATTTATTTGGGATAGATGCTTACAGTTACCAGGCCCTAAAGACTCCAACTCAAGGTCCCATAAAAGGTACTTTCTCACCCAAAGTCTGTTGCCACGTGTTGACGCAAGATGGCAGTGATGTCTGCAAGGGTTCAGCCTTCCTCCTTCCTTTTAAGGCTCCACGGTCCCAGCTTCTTCCAGTCTCAGCTGTAGGCTGGCATAAGGCTCATCCCTCTACCCAGGGCTTGTTCCTTTCCATGCTCAGCTGCTCTGGTCTCTCCACAAGGTCAGCTGTAGACTATCAGGCTCATCTCTCTTCCTGGGCCGTATCTATGGAGCACTTTCTCTTCCTGTATATCTGCTTCTGGGTTCTCCTTCTCCGTGTGTTTACTTCTGTGTGAGAGTCTGTTTTATTCCCACCAAGGGAGTGGGGACTCAACCCTGCACACCCTAATGACGTGGTCAAATATGAGCCCTGATCTTGATTTAATAAAGTAAAAGTGAAACCTCTGAATCTAATACACCCAGAGGAACAGACCAGTTTACTCAATCCAATATCTATTTTTGGAATTCATACACAATACCAAACTGCCACAGCATCTTTTAAAACATTTTCTAATTGCTTTTTTCTGAAATATAAATGCAGTAAATTTATATATTAATATTGTAAATTTTCTTAATTCTAATAATTTGTTTTATTCTTTTTAGTTTTTTTATGTTGACACTCATATCATCCAATAATATTAATGGTTTTTTACCTTACTTTCCAAACTTTATATATTTTATTTCTTTTTTTTTTAATTTATTTTATTTTTTTGTCTAGCAAGGACCTATAGTGTAATATTAAATAGAAGTGATAGAGAGCAACCTTCATTTAAAGTTTGAGCTTGCTATTTGCTGTAAAGTTTTGGTTAGATACTCTATATCAAGGTAAAGAAGTTCTCTTCCATTTCTACTTTATTATAGAGTTTTATAATGAATAGATATTGAATGAAATGCTTTTCTTGCAACTGTTGATCTTGATGTTCAATCTTTTTTATGGATTGCTGACCTTAATTTATTATTATTTTGTTAGGAATTTTTTATTATTTCCATGGTTGAGGTTGGCCTATAATTTCTAATACTATCCTTGACTGGTATTGGATCAAGATTACAGTAGTGTCATAAAATAAATTAGAGAGTGTTCCTCTGTATCTCTTCTTTGAAAGAGTTTGTGTTAGATTGAAATAGTGTGTTCCTTAAGTTTTTAGAACTTACTACTAAAACCATCTGAACTTAGTGATTTTGTGGGGGAGATATTTTAAATTACTAATTCAATAAAGATGAAAGACTATTCAGATTATCTATTATTTTCTTGAGTCCATTTTGGTAATTTTTTCCTTGGAATTTGTCTATTGTTAGTCCCTTTTCTCTTTTTAAAAATTGGTCTTGCCAAAATTTATTAATCTTCAGACCCTTTACCTTTATACCTTTGTTTTCTATTTTATTAATTTCTGTTCTGTCATTATCATTACTTTTTGTCTATTTTTTTATTTTGTTCTGTTATTTTTATTTTCTTAAGCTTTAGGTTTAAGAGGTTCCCATACTTTCTAAGACAAAAGTTCCCAAACTTTCTAAGTTCACAGCACCCTTAGTGGTTCAGTAGATTTTCCCTGGTGTCCCCTGGGCCAAAAGAAATACCTAAGAGCTTCATTCATTAAGTATCTAAGAGCAAACAACTTAACATTTATTTATGTCCTTACAACTTAATAGCCATTTGAAAAAATACTTTTTTCCAGATCCTGACACTTTCTTATTAGAACAAATTCATTTTAGACTAGTTAGAATCTAGAATATAGGTTACCATGGGATTGCATAGAGATAGAGAATAGAGAGTTAATGCTTAAAATGTACAGTTTCTATTTGGGATGATGAAAAAGTTTTGGCAATGGATGGTGGTGATGGTAGCACAACATTGTGAATGTAATTAACAGCACTGAATTATATATTTGTGTGTTTAAAGTGGGAAATTTTAGGTTGTATATTTGTTACTAGAATAAAAACTTTTTTAAAAATCCATGGAACTGTCCAATACAAATGGTGAGTGCTAAGTTAAGCCATGGACTGTAGTTAATAGTACAACTATAAAAATGTGCATTATCAATTGTAACAAATGTACCACACCAATACAAGGTGCTAATAATAGGGTGGTATATGGAAACCTTATATTTTATGCATGATTTTTCAAGAAGTATATGAGAGTTCCAGTGTCTCCACATCCTTGTTAGCACTTGCCATGGTCAATCATTTTAGTTTTAGCCATCCTAATAGGTTTGTAGTAGTCTCTCTTTGTGGTTTTAATTTGTACTTCCCAAATTACTAATGATATTGAACATCTTTTCATATGCTTATTTGACATCTATATATCTTCTTTGTTGAAGTTTCTGTTCAAATTTTCCCCCATTTTTTAATTGGGTTGTTTTTGTATTGTTGAGTTGAAAGAGGTTTTATAAATTCTGGATGCATTCTTTATGAGATATATTATTTTCAAATATTTTCTCTCAGATGTTATCTTCTCTTTTCATTCTCTTAACAGTATCTTTAGAAGATCAGAAGTTTTTAATTTTGATAAAGTCCAATTTATCAAAAATCATTGGATTTTTATCCAATTTACTCTCTGGGTAGTACTTTCTTTTTGAGTAAAAAAAAAATTATATTTTATTTCTCTGTTAAACCAAACGAATGTGTTTCAAAATACTTAGCTAGATCCTAATCCCAGTCCCTGCCTTAGTTCAAATGTTCACCCAAAAAATAGCCAAGCAACAGAAATTAATTGTGAGACATCTTGTAGAGCAAAATCGCTACATTACTATATAATTTATTAATTTAGTAGTTTAGTTTCTCAATATTTAGCAAGTTCATTTAAAAATTATTCCCACTGGTTTATAGTAATATTAATATAAATACATAATTTCAAAGTCATTATTCCTTTCACTGTGAACATAAAACTTCCTAAAAGATAGTTTTGGGCTGGGCACAGTTATGAATGGGTGCTGGGATAGCACTGTTCAAAGCCAAATGCAGGCTTTTTAAGGTATAATTTATACATATAATCTCAGTATCCTACTATTTTGAAATGAAGATGAAGATATATTCATCTTACTTGAATGTGAGGAAGTAATTTATATGAGGCAAGTATGTATGGTAAAAACGTGGGAAACAGCAGGATTCTGGATAGTACTTTTGATATCATTTCTAAAAAACCTTTTACAAACGCAAGGTGAAAAAGGTTTTATTCTTTCTTTTCTCCTAAACATTTTATGTTTTTGGTTTTATAATTAGGTCTATGATTTGGTTTGAGTTGGCTTTTTTAAAATGGTGCAAGTTATGATTCCAAGTTCATTTTTTACAAATATCCAATTGTTCTTGTACCATTTCTTGAAAATAGTATCCTTTCACCATTGAATTTCCTTGTGGAAAAAAATCAATTATACATACTTGTGTGGGTCTATTTCTGAACTCTCTTTTATAATCTATTGATATGTTTGTCTAATAATGCACTGTCTTGATTACTGCAGCTTTATAATAAGTCTTGCAATCAAGTAGTGTTGGCCTTCCAACTTCGTCCTCTTTTAAACTTGTTTTTGCTATTCTAACTCCTTTGCATTTCCATTAAGTTTTAGAATAAGATTTCAATTTATACAAAGAAAGCTGCTGGGATTTTGATTGAGATTGCATTGAATATTTAGATCAAGTTAGGAAGAACTGATATCTTAACAATATTGACTCTTCAATCCATGAACACAGTTCATTATATATTTAGGTCTTATTTAATTTCTCTCAGCAATATTTTGTAGTTTCCATTGTCCAAGTCTTTCAAATATTTTATCAGATCCATCCCTAAGGATTTCATTTTGTTTTCTATTGTAAATAATATTTTTTACAATTTCATCTTCTAACTATTTATTGGTTGTATGTAAAACTACAGTTGATTGTTTTTACAATTGATATTTTTTATTGAGTATTCTGCAACCTTACTAGACTCAGGTATTATTTTTATGTTTTTTATAGATTCCAATGGATATTCCACATATATGGTCATATCTGCAAATAAAGATAGTTTTACATCTTCCTTTCCGATCTGGATGCCTTTTTATTCCTTGCCTTTTTTTTACTGACTAGTACTTCTAGTATAATATTGAAGAGAAGTGGTAAGAGCAAACTGACATCTTTTTGGTTTTCTAGATCTTAGGAGGAAACATTCAGTCTTTCACCATTAAATGTAGGTGTAATTGCAGATTTTATCTTTAGGTTTCTTGTAGCTACTTTCCATTCTTTTGAGAAAGCTTTCTTTGATTCCAAGCATAGTGAGAGTTTTATCAAGATTGAATGTTGTATCTTGTCAAATGCTTTTTCTGCATCTTACTAAGGCAATCATATGATTTTTCTTTTTAATTTATTAATATGGTAATTATAGTGATTGATTTTCTAATGTGAAACCAACCTTCCATTCCTGTAACAAACCCCACTTGATCACAATATATAAACTTTTTGACATATTGCTGGATTCGATTTGTTAAAATTGTGCTTAGAATTTTTGCATTTTGTCCATGAGGGATATTAATCCATAGTTTTATTTCTTTCTAACGTCTTTGTCTGGTTTTGGTATCAGGGTAGTGCTGGCCTCATAAAATGAGTTGGGAAATGTTTCCTCCTATTCAATTATCCGGTAGAGTTTGTCTAGAATTGGTATTATTTCCTTCTTAAATATTTGGCAGAATTCACCAATGAAGCCATTCAGGCAGGATTTTTCTTTCTGGGAAGGTTTTTAAATACAAAGTTTAATTCTTTCATAGATTTCACACTATTTAGGTTATCTGTTTTTTTGTGACAGAGCTTTGGCAGTTTGTGTCTTTCAAGGAATTTGTCCATTTCATCTAAGTTGTCAAATTTATAGCCATAAAGTCATTTATCATATTCCCTTATCTTTTTTTATCTGCAAAATCTTTAGTAATGCCATCTCTCATTTCTGATATTGATCATTTGTCTTCTTTCTTTTTTTTCTTTGATCAGTCTGGCTAGAACTTTATTTTATTAATCTTCTCAAAGAACCAACTTTTGGTTTTAGTAATATTCCATAAACTATTTTTTTATGTTTCTATTTCATTGATTTCTGCTTTGAGCTTTATTAAGTTCCTTTCTTTTCCTTACTTTACATTTAAATTGCTCTCATTCTATTTTCTTAAGGTGGAAAGTGAGGTCATTGATTTAAGGCCTCTCTTCTTTCCATATATAGGCATTTATTGCTGTAAAATTCCCACTAAGCATGGCTTTAGCAGCAGCCAACAAATTTTGATATAATGTTTTCATTTTCATTCATTTCAAAATACTTTCTCACCTCCCATTTGATTTCTCCTTTCAACCCGTGGCTTATTTAGAATTATGTTATTTAGTTTCCACATGTTTGTGGATTTTTCAGAGTTTTTTGTTGTTGTTGTAGCTGCTTTCTAATTGAATTCTGTGGTCAGAGAACATGCTTTCCATGACTTGAATCCTTTTAAATTTATTGAGACATGTTTTATGGTCTAGTATGTGGTCTATATTGGTAAATGTTTCTTGTGTATTGAATGAATGTGTATTCTTTTCTTTGATAGAGTGTTCTATGGAGTCAATTAGGTCAGCTTGATTGATAGTGTTGTTCAAATCTTCTAAATATTTACTGATTTTCTGTCTCCTTTTACTATCAGCTATTGAGAGACGGTTAGGTAAATCTTAGTATATAATTGTAGATTTGTCTTTCTTCCTTGCAGTCTTATCATTTCATGCTTCATTTAATTTGAAGTTCTGTTGTTAAGTGCATAAATGGTTAGGATTGCCATGTCCTCTTTATGAGTTTACTCTTTAATTGTAAAATGACCTCCTTTATCCCTGGTTATAGTCTTTGCTTTGAAATATGCTTTGTCATATTAACATAACCACTCCAATTTTCTTCTGACTACAGTTAGCATGGGATACCTTTTCTATCCTTTCATTTTTAACTTACTTGTATCTTTATAGTTAAAGTGTGTTTCTTGTAGGCCACATTTAATTAGGTCTTGTTATCTAATCTGGCAATATATATTTTAATTGGAGTGTTTAGATCGTTTATATCTAATCTGATTATTTGGTATAGGTTCGAGTCTATCATCTTGTTTGCGATTTGATTTATATATGTCCCATCCATTCTTTGTTACCTTTTTCCTCTTTTTCTGCCTTCTTTTTGGTTAATCAAGTATTTATTCTGATGATCCTATTTAAACTCCTTTGTTGATTTATCAGCTATATCTCTTTCTTTTATTATTTTAGTAGTTACCTCAAGGAATATAATTTACATCTTTGTCAGTTTACCTTAAAACAATAACATACTTCCATATTCCCCTCCTGGCCTTTATTGTTGTTATGCAGCTTACTTATATATGTGTTATTAACTCCACAATATATGTCATTATTTTTAAACAATTAATCATCTTTTAAAGAGATTTAAATAATAAAGAAAAAAGTCATATATATTTACCCAGGTAGTTACCATTTCCAGTGCTCTTCATTTCTTTGTTTAGATCCAGATTTCTATCTGTCTGAACAACATCTTTGTGCATTTCTTATAGTGCAGCTCTGCTGGTAATTAATCCTCTCAGCTTTTGTATATCTGAAAAGGTCTTTATTTCACCTTTATTTCTTAAAATATTTTTGTTGAACTCATGACAGAAATTAGAGTACAGTTGCCAAGGGTGGGGGGCAGGGGGAATGTGGAGTTGATACATAATAGGAGTAGGGTTTCTGTTTATGGAGATGGGAAAGTTTTAATAATGCTAGGTGATCAGGGTACCACAATATTGTGAATGTAATTAATACCATTGAATGGTATGTTTGGTTGTGGAGAGTTTATGTTGTATATATATTCCTACAACTAAAGGGGGAAAAAGGGTCAACCAAAGAGACAATGATAATTAAATGCAATACATGTTCCCAGATGGGATCTAGCAAGGGAGGAGAAAAGGCTCAAGGGACATTATTGGGATACATGAAAAAAACTGGAATATAGATTGTAAGCTTTATATCAATGTTAAATTTCTTGAACTTGATAACTGCATTTAAGGTGGTTAAGTAAGTGAATATCCTTGTTCTTAGGAAATATACATGGCAGTATTAAGTGTTCAAGGAGCATGATGTCTACAACCTACACTCAAATGTTCAGAAAATGGATGGATGGATAGATTAGATAGATAGATAGATAGACAGACAGACAGAATGATAAATTAAATGTGGCAAGTATCTGGGTATCTGGGCACATATAGTAAATGTTGGAGTTCTCTGGATGGGGTTTATATTATTTTTGTAACTTTCCCATAAGTTGGAAAGTATTTAAAAATAAAAAGTTAAATTTTAAAAAGCATAATACGTTACCAGGGGCTGGAGAGGTGGGGTCTGAAGAGAGAGGTATAGATTAATAGATGAGTAGTTTCTGTTTTAGGTGATGAAAAAGAAGGGATAATGAATGTTGGTGACATTATTTAGCACAATATTGTGAATATAATTAATACTACTGAATTGTACTCTTGAATGTGTCTATATCGGTTACTACAATAAAAACTTAAAATATACATATATTTTTAGTGGGTATGGAATACTAGATTGACAGTTTGTTTCCATTAGTACTTTAAGGATGTTGCTGTTTTCTTGGTTGCATTGTTTCCAATGAGAAACCTTCTGTTATCCTTATCTTTGTTCCTCTGTTCATCATATATCTTTTTCTCTGACTGCTTTTAAGATTTTTATCACTGGTTTTGATAAGTGTGATTATGATGTTTCTTGATTATAATGTTTTCTTCATGTTTCTTTTGCTTAGGGTTCATTGAGCTTCTTGGATAGTTGATTTATAATTTTTATGCAGTTTGAAAATGTTCAACCATTATTGCTTTAAATGGTTTTTCTCTTTTTCTCTGAGTTTTATTTTGAATAGTTTCTATTGCTGTGTCTTCAAGTCCACTAGTCTTTTCTTCTGCATGTCTAATTTGCCATTAATCCCATCTGGTATGTTTTTGCAGTTTTTATATAACTTCCATGTGTCTTAGCTTACTGAACAGGTGGAATAGTCATAATAACTTTTAATGTACTTGTCTGCTAATTCTAAAACCTGTGTCAGTTTTAGGTCTATTTCATTTTATTGATTTTTTTTCTTCATTGTTGCTAGTGTATTTATGCTTCTTTGCATGCCTGCTAATTTTGGATAGGACGCCAAGCATTGTGAATTTTACCTTGTTGGGTGCTGGATATTTTACTTCTTATTAATATTCTGGGATGCAATTAAGTTACTTTTAAACAGTTGATACTTTTAAATTTTGCTTTTAACATTTGTTAGATACAAACTAGTGTTCAGTCGGGTTAATTATTCATCACATATAAGACAAGACTCTTTGGTGTACTCTAATCAGTACCTATGATTCATGAACTGTTTTAGTCTTTTTGGTGATGTGTGTCAGGCATAGTTACCTCTAATTCTGGCCATAGATGTGTGCCAGGCATAGTTACCTCTAATTCTTTCAGGTGATTATTTCTCTAGCCTCAGATGTGCATGTGTTTTACATGTATTTAGCTGAGTACATGTGCACTAATCAGCACAGATCACCTTCTGTGTATCTCCAGTGTCGTTTCTCTGTGCACCTCTCACTCCTCTCCAGTACTCTCTTCTTTGAACTCTAGCTGCCTTGGCATGCCACTACTGTCAGCTCTGTCTCCTCTACTCAGGAAATCGACCTGGCTTCATCTCAGTGTCCCCTCCATGTGCTATTGCTGGAAACTTTCTAAAGGCAGTAAACTGGGGTAAGTGTGGGACTCACCCTGTTTGTTTGCCTTTCAATGATTACCGCCCTTCATTGCCTGATGTCCAGTATTTTGAAAATCATTTTCATATATTTTATTCAATTTCTTGGTTGTATCAATGATTACCACCCTTCATTGCCTGATGTCCAGTATTTTGAAAATCATTTTCATATATTTTGTTCAATTTCTTGGTTGTCACTGTTATTCCACCTTAGCCAAAAGCATAAGTCTCCTGATAATACTTTTTTTTTTCACTCTAAAATTTTTTTTCTTTTTTTTAAGAGGCCTTTAAACTTTGTATTTATTTTTCATCCAAAATTTAGTGAGTACCCCTGCTATACACCAGACACCAAACAACATATTTGTTTTACATGTCTGTTCCTACTTCAGCTGCAAGGTCTTTGACAATAGGGTCAATGTCTTATTCATCTTTTATTCGTCTTTTAACCAGTACCCAGTAAAGTGCCATGTACATGCTAGGCAAACTTTCATCAAAACTTTCATCAAAACACTTAACCCTATTCTTTACTATTCAGTTTCTAAAGTGAAAATCTGATTTTTATTGCCTGCAAAAATATGTGATATACAATATCTAGAATATTTTTCATGTTCTATTTAACCTTGTCATATTTTTTCTATTGCTCTGTTTAGCTTTAGGTCATTATATTTTAGTTAAAGTATTTGACAAGTTGATATTTCCATTTTTCCACCAAAGGAAAAATTATATTTTTACCTAAGAAAAAACCCATGCTATGTTTGTTATATGTCTCAAAATATAAATACATGGGTTGGGTTCTGCATGCATTAGTAAAATAATTTATTTTTCTTTTGTAGCAAAAACTATTTGTAGTATTTAAAATCTCAGAATTGTCTAGTACAAGAATCTTGATAGATACAGCATAGAAAATTTTTAAAGAAGTCCATTCTTTTTTGTTTTTTTCCAACATAAAATCTTAAATCTTTCCAGAGGGGTACTTCATGGGTATTTTTTTTTTAAGCAACATTTTCCTCATTCTCAAAAATACACCTCAATTTTGAATGCTTACCAATAGCAAAAGAAGTTTACAAGTTTTTAACAGCTACAGAAAATCAATACAGTTTGCCCCAAATATTTTTCTACTTAGTCATCACTGAAATGAGCAAGGCTCAATGTGAAAAGGGAAAAAAACAAGGATGAAAGATCTTTTCTAAGTGCAACTTAGGCCAGATTATATAGACTTTGTAAAGAGTCAGCCCAATTTAAAAATAAGGTCACAGGGAAAAGATCCACATCTCAGTTTGTGAATCCGCCTGGCTTCAAAACCCTTTGAAGTACATACCGATCCATTCTCTCTTTCATCTATAGCTAATTTTATGAAAAACACTTTATTACCTGGCTCCACAACTTCCTCTGTTCCTTGGCCTGGAGAGATTGACATTTTTGTTGTTGTTGCCCTATAAGAAGTATATACCCTGCTATAAATTGTCTAAACAGTATTCCAAACAATAACAACCATAAGCCCAAAGAAAGGACAGTTGTGGAAAGAAAAGACAGGGATGATCACAGTTTCCATAACTTTGGGACTGTAAGACCTCAAAATTAAGGGTATTGCATTTTTTTTTGCAAATTTTTTTTTTCAAAATTAGTAAACTTTATTTCAACTTCAAAAAAATACAATAGCAGGGGTGCAGATGTGGCTCAAATGGTTGGGCGTCCGGCTCCCATATGGAGGGACCTGGGTTCGATCCCCGGGACCTCCCGTTAAAATAAAGAAAAATATAGAAGGCATGTGGACCATCACGTGTGGGCATGCCAGGCCCCACCAAGCCACACAGCAAGATGATGACGTAACAGGAGAGTGACACAAAGGGAGAGTCAAGATGAGACGTGCCAAAAAACCAGGAACTAAGGTGGCACAGGTGGCAGAACCCTCTCTCCCACGTCGGAGGTTCCCAGGATCGAATCCTGGTGAAAACAGGAGGAGAAGGATGAGAAGAGAGGGCAGGAAACAGACACAGAGAATTGCCCAATGAATGGACACAAAAACAGCAAAAACGGAAGGGGGGATGCTTAAAAATGGATAAAAGTAAAATCTTTAAAAAAAATACAATAGCAGACAAAAGGCACTTAACAAATTATGGAAGCATTACTTTAAAAAATCCTGTCTAGGCACATTTATCTTATTTAATCCTAAAAACAAACTCAAATGTTTCTCCAGTGTTCAGAGAGATGAATAAATGAGCACAGATTGGTTGAATGACATGACCAAGGTCTCCTTGTTAATGAAGAAAATGAAGGAAAAAAAATTTTCGGTCATATTTGCATCTCATAAAACTAAATCGCATATTCTTTTTTTTTAACTTTAGCATTGCTATAGTACCTTCTTTGCCTTTGCTACAAAAATATTACAATATTACTGTCAACTATAGTCTATAATTTACATCAGTTGTATTTTTCTCATGTATCACCACAGCCTTAACACCTTGAAATAGAGGAACATTCTTGTATTTGTATTATTAACCACAATCTTCATTCTAGTGGGTATTACATTCTAATGCAGCATTACTTCAGCTGACATGAAGAACTGGCTACTGAAAGAGAGAGAGATGGAGGAAGGGCTAGTCAGTGGAGCAGTCAGAACACACACATTTATCGATTAAGTTCAGTATCTCATACGGATGCAGTTCATGGTGCCCCGAAACAATTACAATAGTAACATCAAAGATCACTGATTACAGATAACCATAACAGAGATAATAATAATGAAAAAGCTTGGATTGTTTTGAGAATTACTAAAATGTAACACAGAGGCACAAAGCAAACATAATGCTGTTGGGAAAAAGGCACCAATAGACTTGCTCCATTCAGGGGTGCCACAAACATTCAATTTTTAAAAAACACACTATCTATGGAACTCAATAAAGCAAAGCACAATAAAACCAGGTATGCCTATATAGGCAAATAGACTGAGAAGGAAGAAGGGCAAACTGGAGAAGAGAAAGAAGAAAGTGGGGCAACTCATACAGTGAGTGGGAAGATTAAGGATAGGAGCAGTTGTGGGATTCTGACAGAGAGCACCAAGGCTTTAGAAAAACTGCCTCTGTCCACTTCATACTTTACTAAACTGGGATAGTCACTGTCCTGACACCTGGACATTCTGAAATAAAGGCACTGGGCACCACATCCAAACTCTTTATTAGACTGTCACTTTTGATTCAGAAAATTGGCCTCCTTCTGAATTTAATCTTTTAAAAGCAGTGCATCGAGTGACTCCTTCTCCACACAGCACTAAAATCTTAGGGGAAAAAGATAAAATCATAAAGAACATTTATGCCTCTTCTCACATGTGAAAGAAAAAAAAACTTTGTCACTCAAGTAAAGATTCTAACTTCCTGCAGCCTGATTGTAAAATCACTTTAGGTGTGTGATCTGAAAGGCAAAATAGGTTTTATACAACTTTCTGCTAAGGCATATGTGTGCTAATTAATGACATGTTCTTCTCATGCTGGTGTCCGGAGTTTTCAAAATCTAGTCTACCCTCAAAGCTGGTGGCTTCTCTCCTGTGTTAAGAGCTTGGCTTGGCTGTTGCTTCTCCTTCTTGTTCCCTCCTTCCCGTACTCCTGCCCAAATCTCAATTTCCCAACTTAGAAAAAATTCTTCCCCCTTGGGAAGCAGATGTGGCTCAGATGACTGGGCTCCTGCCTACCGCATGGGAGGTCGCTGGTTCGGATCCTGGTACCTCCTAAAGAAGACAACGAGCTGGCGCGATGGGCAGGCGTAGCAAGCTGACACAACAAGAGACACAAGAAGAAAAAACTTAATGAGAGACACAACAAAGCAGAAAGCAGAGGTTCCCACTGCCTCCTGAAGAAGACAGAGAGCTGAAGCGATCGGCAGTCATGGCAAGTTGACGCAGCAAGATGACACAAGAGACACTGGGAGGAAAAGCATAATGAGAGACACAACAAAAGCAGACAGTAGAGGTGGCCTCAAGTGATTAGGCACCTCCTTCCCACATCGAGGTCCCGGGTTCGGCTCCTAGTGCCTCCTAAAGAAACAAGACGAACAGACACAGCAAGTGAAAAGGGATTGGGGAGAAATAAATAAATAAAATGAATCTTAAAAAAATAAAATAAAATTCTTCCCCCCTTCCCAATTCTGCCTGTGTTTTCATGCAAAACAAAACAAAACAAACAAACAAAAAACTGATTACTGATTCCACTTCAGTAATTATTCCTCTCTTTTTTCCAGTAACTTTGCCACTCCTTTTCTCATGACAAATAGCTTCCCAGTCCTTGATCTGGGAAACACACCCAGTCCCTGAAGCCCTTATTGCCTTTTCTGGAGCAGCCATAGCTAGCTAAATTCTTTCTATTTTGTGTGTTTGCATGTGATTTAAGAAAGTTATACCCAGAAAAACAAGTCTGATTTTTAAAAGAGTTCCAGCCTATGATATGTGATTTGTTTTCCTTAAAAAAAGCAATAAGAATTAGATGAGTGTTTGGAAGTTTCTTCCATTTTAAGGCTATCTCATAGCCATTCAAAGATACCATGGCTCTGTGTGTTTGTGTGTGCATATGTTCATATGGGTGTTTGTGTGTGTATGTGTTTATTCCAAAAGTTTTATAGAAGAAACAGTTCACTAAATGTTAAGATCAGAAAGAGAATTTGATCGGCTGTCACGCCAGTCGTTTGACAGACTCGTGTTCCAAAATAAATTTAAGACACAATGTACATCACTAACATTTTCACAGTGTTGAACCTAATGGCTTGCATGTGGTTGCTACTCTCTTCTGATATATCTGTATTTTTACTGAATTATTTTATTTTTTATTCAGTGACTAGATGACTGTATAAGCTAAGACTCTAATAAGTTTTTTAAAAGGAAAGAAGCTATTTCAAATGTTGCTGAAAAACCATGCAGCTAAGGAATGTAAAGGAAAACAGATTAAAATATTCTAACAATATTCACATAGAAAATTTTCTGAAAAAAATATAGACTAAAGAATGACTTGATTCTGGGCCCCTGGTTATTTACCTCCAGTCCTGTCCTGAAACTTCACTAAAATGATATTAGATGGCACGGGTGTAGCTCAGTGGTTGAGCACACATTTCACGTGTTATGAAGTCCTAGGTTCATTCCCCAGTACCTCCGAAAAAAATAATATTAGAGGGATTTTTAAAAGATAGATATAAACCCACAAGAACAAAGAAAACAAGTAAAGAGATGCTAACAACCAAATTTCAGAAGACAACAAATGGACAAGTAGTAACTGTCCTGGCAGACATGAGAAAGCTGAAATTTGGAGAATAGCGGGGAAAACTGAGAGGCAATCTTATTTGTGCTGTAGAAAGCACCACCCAGAAGGATCAGAAAGTGGCAGGAGTTTAGATGAAAAAAAGGATAGAAATAGAAAGATTGGTTAGGAAGTTATAGCCTTGGTGAAAATCCAAACAAAGGAACTGAGGAAGTAAGTATGAAGAAGAGGGAACAGATGACAAATGTAATGAAGACAGAATTAACAGTACTTAATTAAGCATCAAAAGGACAATGATTTTATCTGTTTAATTCGTAACACCGAGCACAATGCATCTAATTCGACTAAAGTTATTTGTTAGATAGATGTATAGAAGGAATGTCACATTGAAGGTGTGGGCTTGGTATCTGATTGAATGTGGGCATGTGATGTGATAGAAGGTTTCTGACTAGGTGACAAAAAATGGTCCCCAAAATAGTGTGGAAGAGGATCAAGCTTGAAGTGGGAGGGGTGGTAGAGATAATTCAGTTTAGAGTATGTTGAGTTTGAAGTCTTTAGAAGACCTCAGATTGAAAGTGTCCTATCAGGTGGAATTTAGGAGGATGGTCTAGGCTAGAGATAAAGATTTTAGTGGCAGTTTATACCTTGGAAATGGTTGGCTGGCCTAAGGAAAGTAGGTACCATAAGAGAGGAGATCCAAGGATTTTTAAATATTGAGAAATACTGACATTTAGAGGGTGGGCAAAAGAATCAATACCTGTGAAGGAAACTGAAAAGAGACACAGATGTAGGAGGAGACCTAGGAGAGAGTGGGGTGATAAATGACAAGAAAGGAAATTGGTTTGTGTATGGAGTGACTTTTATAAAAATTAAAATTAAATTGTATAATTTGTGAAAAGAAAAATATGAAGTATGGACACCAAAATGTTGCATTGGTTGTTTAAAGGTGGTGAGATGTATCATAAGATGTTTTTCTTTCTTTTCACTTACCTGTATTTCCGACATCTTTTATAATGAAATGAAAGTTTGTGATTTTTATATTTTTTATTTTTTTATTTTTATTAAAGAAGTTGTGAGCTTACAAGACAATCATGGATAACAAGCGGAATTCCTATACATCACCCCACCAAAAACACCTTGCATTATTGTGGAACATTTGTTATAAATTATGAAAGAACATCATCAAATTATTACCACTAACTATGGTCCAAAGCTTATATTTGGTATATTTTTCCATAAACCACTCTATTATTAACACCACTTATTAGTATTGTACATTTGTCATAGTTCATAAGAGAATGCTCTTATATTTGTACTGTTAACCACAGTCTATCATCTACCACGTGTTTCATTGTATTATACAGTTTCATGCCTTGTACACTCTATCCAAAGTTTTATTACAGAGTTGTGCTATCATCACCTCAGTCAATCTCAGAACGTTTTCCTTACTCCAATAATAAAATTCCTATACCCACCTATTATTTACCCTTAGCATTGATATAGTACCTTCTTAGCCAGCGATGCAATAATATTACAATATTGCTGTTAACTATAGTCCATAAGTTACATTAATTATATTTTTCCTATGTGTCACCATATTCTTAACACCCTCTAATAGTGATGTACATTTGTTCTAGTTCATATAAGAACATTCTTGTATTTGTAACTATTAACCACAATCCTCATCCACCACTAAATTCACTGTTATACAGTCCCTAGGTTATTTTCTAGCTTTCTTTCAGTTAACATTTACATCCCTAGACTGCCCCTTTCAGCCACAATCATATTTATAAATCAGCAGTATAAGTTATACTCACTATAATGGATCGACTCTGTCCATTTCCACACATTTACAATCAACCTAATGAAAAATTTTACATATATTAAGCGTCAGTACCCCTTCTCAGCCCTCATCTTATCTCGTAGTAACCTATACTCTAGATTTTAGCTCCATACATTTACTCATCATATTGAGTTCATGTTAGTGAGACTATACAATATTTGTCCTTTTGTGTCTGACTTATTTCACTCAACATATAACGTCATCAAAATTCATTCATGTTGTTATATGCATCTCAATTTAATTTAATACGATAGTATTCCATCGTATGTATATACCACATTTTGTTTATCCATTCATCGCTTGATGTACACTAGGTTTGTTTCCATCTTTCGCAATTGTGAATAATGCTGCTATGAACATTGGTGTGCAAATGTCAGTTCACATCCTTGCTTTCAGTTCTTTATATGTTCCTAGTAGAAGGATTGCCAGATCAAACAGCAGTTCTGTATTTACCTTCCTGAGAAACTGCCAGTCTTCCCCAGAGGATGGACCATTTTACACTCCCACCAACAGTGAAGGAGTATTCCTATTTCTCTGCATTCTCTCCAACACTTGTAGTTTTCTGTGTTTTTTTTTTTTTAAGATTCATTTTATTTATTTTTATCCACTTTCACCCCCCCAGTTTTGCTGATTTTGTGTCCATTCACTGGGCAATTCTCTGTTTCTGTTTCCTGCCCTCTCTTCTCATCCTTCTCTTCCTGTCTTCACCAGAATTCAATTCTCAGAACCGCCAATGTGGGAGAGAGGCGTCCTACTGCCTACACCACCTCACTTCCTGGTTTTTCGGCACGTCTTGTCTTGGCTCTCCCTTGTGTCACTCTTCTGTTACATCATCATCTTGCTGTGTGCCTCGGCAGGGCCTGGCGGTGCACCAGCGCACAGGGCCTGGGGTGCTTACCCACTTCCGGGGCCTGACGGCACACCCACACACAGGGCCTAGCGGCCTGCGCACCTTCTATATTTTTCTTTTTTTAGTTTTTACCGGGTGGTCCCGGGGACTGAACCCAAGTCCCTCCATATGGGAGACAGATGCCCAACCATTTGAGTCATATCCGCCCCCCTGCTATATCTCTTAAGGTTGACCAAAGATACCTAGAGTTTCAGTCATTTCCCATACAGGATGGTCATATAATAAATCAGGCTTGGTTTATCACCAGCATTCTAAAAACCAGACCTAGGGAGAAAAACTAGGTCTGGGGACACATGCATGGTTTCTAATATAGCGAATGTTTAGCCTACCCTGATTATCACAAAATCAGGACAGCGAGAATATTTGCATGTAACTTACTCTTTATGACCTTGTGACTGTAAGCTTCTACCCCAAATAAATACCCTTTATAAAAGCCAACAGATTCCTGATATTTTGCATCAGCACCCCTTTGGCTGACTAATATAGCATCGCTGTCTTGTTCCCGATCTCAACAGGAAAGGTTTCTGTTTTTCACCATTGAGTACAATGCTAGCTGTGGGTTTTTCATATATGTCCTTTATCATGTTGAGAAAGTTTCCTTCAATTCCTATCTTTTGTAGTATTTTTATAAAGAAAGAATGCTGTATTTTATCAAATGCCTTTCCTCATGGTGATCATTTTATTTTTTGCCTTCATTTATTAATGTGGTATATTACACTGATTTTCTTGTGCATGCCTGGGATATAACCTACTTGATCATGATGAATAATTCTTTTAATGTGCTGCTGGATTCGATAAGTATTTTGTTGAGGATTTTTGCATCTATAATCATTAGGGAAATAGGACTGTAATTTTCTTTTTTTGTAATATCTTTATCTGACTTTGATATTCAGGTGATGTTGGCTTCATAGAATTAGTTTCATAGCATCCCCTCCTGTTCAATTTTTTTAGAAGTGTTTGAGCAAGACTGATATTAAATCTTTTTTGAGCAATTGATAGAATTAATCTGTGAAGCCATTTGGTCCTGGGCTTTTCATTTTGGGCAGGTTATTTGATAACTGTTTAAATTTCTTTACTTGCATTTGGTTTGTTGAGATCTTCTATTTCTTCTAGGGGCATTCAGTTTAGGTTGTTCATATATTTCTAGGATTTGTCCATTTCATCTACAGTGTCTAGTTTGTTGGTGATACAGTTGTTCACAATATCCTCTTATGAGCTCTTATATTTCTGTGGGGTCAGTAGTAATGTTGCCCCTCTCATTTCTGATTTTATTTATTTTCATCTTCTCTCTTTTTTTTCTTTGTCAGTCTAGCTAAGGGTTTGTCAATTTTGTTGATCTTCTTGAAGAACCAACTTTTGATTTTGTTACTTCTCTCTATTTTTTTTTTTTTGTTGTTGTTCTCAATTTCATTTATTTCCATACTGATCTTTGTTATTTCTTTCCTTCAGCTTGCTTTGGGATTAGTTTGCTGTTCTTTTTTAGTTCCTCCAGGTGTGTAGTTACGTCTTTGATTTTAGCTCTTTTTTCTTTTTAAGTATAAACCTGAGGGCTATAAATTTCCTTCACAGCACTGCCTTCACTGTATCCCATAAGATTTTGATATGTTGTGTTCTTGTTTTCATTTGTCTCAAGATACTTACTGATTTCTCCTGCAATTTCTTCTTTGACTCACTGATTATTTAAGAGTGTGTTGTTTAATCTCCATATATTTGGTGAATTTTCCCTTTTTCTGCCTGTTATTAATTTCCAGCTTTATTCCATTATGATAAGAGAAAGTGCTTTGTATGATTTCAGTCTTTTTAAATTTGTTTAAATCTGTTTTGTGACCCAACATATGGTCTATCCTGGAGAAAGATCCATGAGCACTTGAGAAGAATGTATAGCCTGCCATTTTGGGGCACAAAATTCTATATAATTCTAATAGGTCTAGTTCATTTATCATATTATTCAAGTTCTCTGCTTTGTTATTGATCCTCATCCCAGATGTTCTATCCAGTGATGAGAGTGGTATATTGAATTCTCCAACTACTATTGTAGAGATACCTATTTCTCCCTTCAGTTTTGCTAATGTTTGCCTCATGTATTTTTTTTTTTTGGCACCCTGGTTAAGTGCATAGATATTTATGATTTTTATTTTTTCCTGGTAGATTGCTCCTTTTATTAATGTATAATATTCTTTCTTGTCTCTAATAACAGCTTTGCTTTTAAAGTGTATTTTCTTTGATATAAGTATAGCTACTCCAGTTTTTTGTTGTTGTTTTTTTTCTGGTTCCTGCATGCATAGAATATCTTTTACCAGCCTTTCACTGAATCTATTTCTATCCTTAGGTCTAAGGTGAGTCTCTTATAGACAGCATATTGATGGCTCTTTTTTTTTTTTTCAGCCATTCTTCCGGTCTGTGTCTTCTGATTGGGGGCTTTAATCCGTTAGCATTCAATGTTATGACTGTAAAGGCAGTACTTAATTCACCTATTTTGACCTTTGGATTTTATCTATCGGATCTTATTTTCAGACTCATTTTACACTTTTAGTTGCTTTTACTGATTGTCTTCATTTCTATATTCTCCTCCAAGCCTCTATCTCTGTTTTTTCTTTTCAGGCTGCAGTATTTCCTTTAGTATTTCCTGCAAGGCCAGTCTCCTGGTGACAAATTCCCTCAGTTTCTGTTTATCTGTGAATACTCTAAACTCACTGTCATTTTTGAAAGACTGTCTTGCTGGATATAAGATTCTTAGCTGGCAGTTTTTCTCTTTCAGTTTCTTAAATATATCATACCACTACATTGTTATCTCCTTGGTTTCTAATGAGAAATCCACACTTAATCTTATTGGGCATCCCTGGTATGTGATGAATCCCCTTTCTTTTGCTGCTCTCAGAATTCTCTTGGGAAGTGGATGTGGCTCAAGGAGTTGGGTGCCAGCCTACCACATGGAGGTCCTGAGTTCGGTTCCCAGTGCCTCCTAAAAAGAAGACAAGCACACAATGAATGGACACAGAGAGCAGTCAGCGAACACAAACAACAAAGGGGAGAAATAAATAAATTAAATAAATCTTTTTTAAAAAAGAATTCTCTTTATCTTTGGCATTTGACATTCTGATTAGTATGTGTCTCAGTGTAGGTCTTTTCAGTTTATTCAGATTGGAGTACATTGTGCTTCTTGGACATAGATATCTATTTCCTTTAAAAGAGATGGAATATTGTCTACCATTATTTCCTCATATATTCCTTCTGCCCTTTTTCTCTTTTCTTCTCCCTCTGGGAAACCAATGACACATATGTTTCCATGTCTCTTGCCGTTATTCATTTCCCTGAGATTGTTCAATTTTTTCCATTTTTCTCTTATCTGTTCTTTTGTGTGATTGCTTTCATAGTCCCTGTCTTCAAGCTCACTGATCCTTTCTTCTGCCTCTTCACATCTGCTGTTATATGTCTCCAGTTTATTTTTAAATTTCATTTATTGTGCCTTTCATTCCCATAAGATCTGTTATTTTTCTGTGTATGCTTTAAATTCTTCTCTTTGTTCACCCAGTATCTTCTTAATATCCTTAATCTCTTTAGCTGTCTCATTGAATTTGTTAAGATTTGTTTGAACATCTGTGGTTAGTTGTCTCAACTCCTGTATGTCATTGGGAGGTTTAGTTTATTCCATTGACTGGGCATATCTTCCTGTTTCTTAATATGGCTTGTAATTTTTTGATGATGTCTCTGCATCCTATTTTCTTGATGTATTTATTCTGGACTCTGTTTCTTTCTTTAGTCTAGGTCTTTCTTGTTGATTTGCATTATGCTGTAGGCCCTCTTTCCAACTTGTTTTGGAACTTTATGATAGTTTGTGTGTAGCCACTCTGAATTTTTTCAGCTCCTATTCATCTGTTCTTTGCCCTTTCTCCCTTGCCAGAGGTGGAGCAGGAGCTGAGGTACAGTTGGTACTGTAAGCTGTGTAGGGTGAATCTGCCTATGTTGCCCAGGAATTGATAAAGCTCCACCCACCTTTCTCCTCTGTCAGGGATATGAACAAAGCCACAGCTGTGGGCAGTAATCCAAGCCATGCAGGTCAAAACTGTTTATAGTTGCCCAGAAAGACTGATGAAGCTCTGCATACCTTCCTTCCCTGCCTGAGGTGGGTTTAGGCTGTTGGGGCCTAAACCATCTATATTTGCCTAGAGAGACCAACAAAGCTCCTCCCACCATCCTCCCCTGCCAGAGGCAGGGTTGGAATTGCAGGTTTGGGTATTAGTCTAAGCAGTGCTGGCTGAAACTGACCACAGTTGGCCATAGAGATTGACGAAGCGCCATACACCATCCATTCCTGCCAGGGGCAGGGATGGAGATGCAGATGTAGGTAATAGTCTAAGCAGTGCAGCTGAAACTGACTGCAGTTGGCCAGAGAGACTGTTGATGCACCGCCCGCCATCCTCCCCTGTCAGGGGCGGAGATGGAGATGCAGGCGTGTGCAGCAGTCTAATCCGTGTGGGCAACTGTGGTTGCTGGAGAGGCTGATTAAACACCTCACCCCCTCATCCCAGGGGTGGGGATGGAGTCCAGGTGTGCGTAACAATTTAGACCCTGTGGGTCAAAAGCAGTTGCCCAGAGAGATTGATGCAGATGCCTCCAAGTTCCTCCCCGTCAGGAGCAGAGACTGAGCCCAGGCTGGGCAGCAGTCCAACCTGTGTGGAAAGAAGCAGGTCCCTACTTTCCAGGAAGTCACTGTGATTTTCAATCAGCCTCATTTCCCCTCATGCTGGGGGCAGAGTTAAAAGGGAGGCTACCAGCCTCTTTCTGACCTGGACAGGTTCAAACTTTAGCTTCATTTAGGACTGGACTTTAGCCAGTCAAATTTACTAATCAATACCCAAAGTCAGTGCCCGGCCATCTCTTCCTCCCTTGCTTTTGTGATATGGAGCTTCCAACTCCAGCCAGGGAGTACTCCTGAGGTATCCTGATGGGATGGGCCCTGGCCTCCATAGCATGGAGTGCTCTACTCACGAATCTTCACCACACAGCCTCCTCCTGCTGTTCCTCCAAGGATGTTGAAGGATGCTCTTCTGGTCTCCTGAGCCCCCTAAACAGGTGATTTAGATAGCTTCTGGCTGATCACAAACTGCACTGTAGGACAATCTGACTCTTGGAACACCCTTCTCTGTTGCCATCTTGCCTATATCTCCAAAAGTTTGTGAATTTTATAGAAGGAAGCAAAAAAAAAAAAAAAA
>JAQZBX010001159.1:0-65077 GCA_029593785.1 Cabassous unicinctus | reverse complement strand
TCAGGACTTGCACATTGTTTTCCTAGGATTTTTAAAGCTGCTTTCATGTTACTGTTCTGACCTAAAACACTTCACATATTACTGAGTGTCTGTGTCTCATATTAGTGCTTCAGAAAAAAATAACAATAGAGTTGATAATTCCTTGCCTATTTATCTTTATGGATGGTTATATGTGGTTGAGCCTCACTATTACATAGTTCATTCATTGTCTAGATCCTGATTTTGACTTTCAAAAAGATTTTCTCAAATAATGCTGCAGAGCAGTGATATTGTGGCAACTTAAAATTTTTTCTGTGATATCTATTTTTGACCATTTTCATTGATATTCCACAGTATCCCTCTGGAAACTAAGAGCTTGCTAAATTATTCTCTGATCTTAAGTTATTTTTTATAGTATAAATCATGAAGAAAATTATTTCTAGTTATTTGAGATCATTGGTAACCTAAGTATTTGATTATTTTTTTCTAATATTATAAGGCAGCATAAAGGATAACATCTGAGTTTAAAATGCTGAAAAGAATGTTGCTTTTCTTTATGACTTCACATGAAGGCTTTTTTAATGTAGAGAATATATTTTTAAATTTATTTATATGTTTGGTCATCCTACAAACCCATCCAGATGTGATAGATTTTTATAATTCACTTTTTTTTTTTTTATCACAGAAACTTATAGTCCCCCTTCCCCCGAAAGGAAAGCAAACAAACAATGCAGTATGATAGCTACCTTAAAATTATGTGAACTATACAAATGTGTTAATATTGCCTCTTCATGGTTAAATCCACCAGCTTTTCCTTGCTTTGAAGGTAAAGGAAGCAGTTTTTCTGTCAGAATTTCTTTTTGAATCACATTCTTTCCTTGGCGCCCATGTTGTATTGTTTCCTGTATATCCTCCTGCCTCTTTGGCCATTCCATCACTGTCTTTGCAGGCTCATCCCTCTCCACACTGCATTTAATTTCTGAAAACTTATATTCTCTTCATCTCATTCTATACCCTCTTCAGGAGTGATCTCTCCCACACTCACAACTTAAATTACCAGCTATATATTAATGACTCACAAATTTATTTCTCTATCCCAGACCTCTCCTCTAAGTTGTATATCCATATATCCAAAACTGGCTAGCTGATATCTCATTTTTATGTCTCAAAGATTCCTCAGCTTTAATAGTTCCAAACTGCGAACTCATGATCTCCCCCTTCTCTCAACCCAAAACCTGATTCCCCTCCACTGTGCCCAATCTCGGTGAATATCACCACCATTGATCCAGTTATGCAAACCAAAACCTAGGAATCATCCTTGACAGCTTCTCCCTCATCCCCAACATCAATTTATATTGGTTTTTACCTCATAAGAATATTTTACCTCAGTCTGCTTCTCCCTCCCTCCACCCCTAACACCCTAATCAAAGCTACCATTATCCCATGTGCAGTGCTGAAATACCCTTCTAACCATTCTGCTCAGTATGCACTATTCACCATCCTATAGTTTCAATGATCTTTTCCAACTACAAACCTGTACTAGCCTGAGTTCCTGAAAAAAACAAACTGTATCAAAGGTTCTGAGACAGAGATTAGTGCATAGGATGCTTGTTAGGGAATGCTCTTGGAATCAACACCTTTAGAAGAGCAGGGAAGGAAGTAGAATTGGGCAGGGGGGCAAATCAAGGGATATTTTGGGTCCAACAAAAGCCTCGGCCAACCACACACTAAGTTCCGGAGCTAGAGTTGTCCCACATCAAGTAAAAATGACCTTGATCTGTCATTGAATATTGGTTTCCCCAGGAAGGGTAGCTGACAACATCCCAAAAGTCAGAGTAGAAAAAAATCCTTCCTCGAAGGAGATCAGTATAGGGCATCACCATGTTCACCCTTTGTACTACTCAGCTCCACTTCTTATAGATTTGAGAAGCATCTCCTGTAGGATTCCAGTGGGCCTCTGTTGTTGAGGGAAACTAAGAAGATCAGTGGGACTAACTTCAGGGTCAGCTGTTAACAGCTGGTCTTAGGGTTATAACTGATACTTATCATCTCCCTTCTCTACTATCCATTCCATAACTCCCCCTCATTCTTCACTAACGTTTCTCTTGTCTCTGTGGCTTCCCTGGGGATATGACCCAGATCCTCATCCCTCAGATCTGAACCCTTGGTCGCCATGCCTTTCAGCCCAGAGATGCTGGACTTGTTGTTTTGCCACCAAAATTAGGCAAGGGAGTACTAAGAGGCACCCAAGAAATTACCTTTGCACCAAACATATGCTTCCTTGCTCCATTGTATAACAGTAGCCCTACCTCTACCTATTGTTCAGGCTCAGTTATCTCTGCCAAGATAGTAACTATTTTTTATACACTGTGGTGTCTGTGTGTTGGTGCTAGTCTATCAGTTGGCATCCTCAAAGACTGAACCAGGAAACTCCTCTCTGGCTCCCTCCCAGAACTTCCCTACTTGCAGATAACTAAAGCAGTGTAAGAAACAATTAAGTCCAAGTGGCCGGGGGCAAAGGATTGCCTACTTTAAGTCATATAGTAGAACATCCAAGAGAGGAAGAAAGCCTGTTTCATAAGGAGTTGAGTGGGCATTCAAACTCCTGAAAATGGGGGATTCCTAAGTCCACAAGCAAACACAACCCCAGGAAAAGACACAGGCTCAGAAAAAACAGAGAGTACCCTGCACTTCACACTTAGTGCACAGGCTGATCTTCTTTGAGAGGAGGACCAAATTCTGAAAGATAGCACCAGGCAAAGCAAACCAATTTGCAAAGACTGCAAAAGTGTTTTTTTGTGTGCTGGTTTATTAATTTTTCTTAGCTTGTGGCACTCAAGAAAATCTCTTTCACATCACTAGCTGGATACAAACTAAAGGAACAGACAGCTCATTACTAAATATCAGCTAGCACTTTAAAATATTAAAATATACAGTGTACAACACAATATTACAAGACAAGCAGGAAAGAAGGCCCATCTAAGGAAACAAGAAAAAAGGCCCATCCAAAGAAACAGCATTAAAACTTAGAATCATTGTGGTAGTTTGAGACTGTATGTACTCCAGGAAATCATGTTCTTAAAGCTAATCCATTCTTGTGGGTGTAAACCTATTAGAAGTAGAGCCTTTTGTTTAGGTTACTTCATTTAAGGGCTTTTTGATTAGGTTACTTCATTAAGGTATGGCCCAGGGTGGGTCTTAATCCTCTTACTGGAGTCCTTTATAAACAGGATGAATACAGAGAGGTAAAAAGGCCATAGAAGGAGAGAGAAAGCCAGAAGCTGAAGCAATGCACACCAAAAGAGAAGAGAGAGACCAGTAGATGCCTCCATGTGCCTTGCCATATGACAGAGAAGTCCAGGACTGCCAGGAGCCAGTCTTTGGGGAGAAAGTATCACCTGATGATACCTTGATTTGGACATTTTTTACATCCTCAGAACTGTAAAATTTAAGCTAATAAATTCCCATTGTAAAAGCCAACCCATTTCTGATGTATTGCATTTCAGCAGCCTAGCAAAGTAAAAGCGACCATCAATGAAGAAGAATAGACTTTGGACATACTGATCAAAAAGTTTTTTTAAAAATTGAAAAGGAGGGAAGACTCCCTAACACTTTTATGAGACTAGCAGCACACTAATACTGAAGCCAGATAAAGATTACACAGACAAAAATTATGTACCAATATCCTTTATGATTATAAATGCAAAAACCCTCAACAAAGTACAAACAAACCAAATCCAGCAACACATTAAAAATATTATACAGATGGTTTGGCAGTGGCACCCCCAGGCTCACATCAGGGCCCACAGCGAGCTGGCACTGCTGACCTTGGTACTGTGCTCTCCAGGGGCCTGGCCGGGTGCTCAGGTAGCACTCTGCCCTGGTGAGCACTGCCTGCATGGGCCCGCAGACAAAACTGACCTTGTCCAGCGTCTTGGAGGGCAGTCGCTTCAGCAATAGCTCACTTGAGGATGGTGCACAAGGCCTGGTGAGGGTCCCCCACATACCTGGTTCAAAGGGCTGCACGCCCAACACTCGTTTCCATTTGCCCAAGCCCTGGGTTGCCTGAGTGGCCCATGGGGCTGCACCTTCAAGGGCAAGGTGATGGTGGTGGTACAGAGGAATGACATGGTGTTCTACAAGGAGGAGTGCTATGGTAACCTCACGGCGCCCATGTCCCACATGGGAACAGGAAGCATACTGGTAATTATGGTTAGCTACCCAAAAGGAAAAGAAATTTTGGATCTGGTGCAGAAAGGAATTCTAATAAAACTGGGCATTGGGGTTGGCACCTATCATGTGCAGGAGTTCGTCAGTGGCCAGTCTGCGATATTTGTGGCCATTGCCTGCATCACCATGATGATTATCTCACTAGTCTGGCTGTTATTTATACAGTGTGTCCTATATACTGGCTCATAGTTTGGAAATCAGGGAATCGATATTGATGCTGAAAATTGTGCAGTGTGTATTGAAAATTTTTAAGTAAAGGAATGATCAGAATTCTGCCGTGCAAGGAGAGCCTAAGGATGTGCAAAGCTACCCACTCCAGAATCTACCCCTGGAAACCCTCCCCCTGAAAATTTGAGTAGTACTTTACAAGATGGCCAAAGTGATAGAAACAGTTTACCATCCTTTTCCACTAGTAAATCTGTGCCACAGGTTAGTGCCAGTTTTAAAGAAGATGCAGGTGAAAACACAGTGTATTAGTCAGCCAAAGGGGCGCTAATGCAATATATCAGAAATGGATTGGTCTTTATAAAGGGTATTTATTTGGGGTAGAAGTCCACAGTTACCAGGCCATAAAGCGTAAGTTTCTTCCCTCACCAAAGTCCATTGCCACGTGTTGGAGCAAGACAGCTGCCAACGTTTGCCAGGGTTCAGGCTTCTTGGGTTCCTCTCTTCCCAGGGCTGCATTTCTCTCCGGGCTTAGCTCCTCTGGTTCCTCCATAAGGTCATCTGTAGACTATCAGGCGAATGGCTTGCTTTTCTTCTCCTGGGGCCTTCTCTCCAACATCAAAACTCCAACTTCAGAACTGCAACTCAAAAAACTGCTCCCTCTGTCCTTTGCCTTGCCTTTTATATTTGATTCCCCCACCCACCAAGGGGTGGAGCTCAATGCCCTACTGACACGGCCCAGTCAATGCCCTAATCATAACTTAATCATGTCCAGATTAACAGATCAGTTTACAAGCATGATCCAATTATATTTTTGGAATTCATAATTACATCAGATTGCCAAATGGCTACACACAATATTATTAGAAATGGGTGGGAGTGACCCTTAGTGTGGCAAACCGGTCTCCTAGTGCAAGTTCCCACTGACAGCGTCATAGACAGACCTTTGACTTGAACTAAAGGACATTTAATTTTTTTTTTACCTTAGCACATAGTTTGTCTATTTGAAAACAATGTAGTTTCTTTTACCTTCCAGATTCTGGTTTGAGATACAGAAGGAGTAAGATATTTTTCACTTAAGGAAACCTTTTTATTAGTCTTCGTATAATTACCTACTAAAATATATTGTTTAAGATAAATAATATGTCATCTCAGACTATTATAAAGAAATTGACTAGGGAATGCACTCTAATGTAAAGGTGGGGTTTCTGAATTAGGACAGCACCTGTGGTACTGTAAAAATAAGATTAATTCTATTTACTGAGGATTTTGTTCCTTTTGTTTTTCTTTTGAGGATGTTTTTAAGACTAAGCACACTGAGTTTTAGACTATTTGAGGCATAATTGTTTAATTAATTTCAGTAATTCATCATATGAGTTTCCCCTGAGGAAAGACTTTTTTAGAACTTTAAACTTATAAACTAGATGAGAAATCTGCACCTTCCTTGCACATCTGTATTGTATATAGAGATTTCAAATCGTGAGAATATTTTTTATTGTTGTTTTCTATGGGGAACTATGAGAAACACTAGATAACTTTATGATTTGTATTTTTCCTTTTATTATCAAATGTCTTGTAGCACCTTGGCAGGAAGGAGAATTTGTCCATTTTTCTGCAAATAAAAAACTATTATTTTTTTTAATGTAAAAAAAGAATTACATGCCATGATCAGGCGGGGTTTATCCCAGGTATACAATGATGGGTCAACATAAAAAAATCAATTTGATACACCACATTAACAGAATGAAGGGGGAAAAAAAAGACATGATCATCTCAATTGATGCAGAAGAGGCATTTAACAAAATCCAGCACCACTTCTTGATTAAAAAAAAAAAAAAAAACACTTAGAAAACTAGGAATAGAAGGAAACTTCCTCAACATGATAAAGGGCATATATGAAAAGCCCAAAGCTAATAACATACTCCATGGAGAGAGGTTGAAAACTTTCCCTCTAAGATCTGGAATAAGACTAAAATGCCCCACTATCACCACTGTTATTCAACATTGTACTTGAAGTTTTAGCCAGAGCAATTAGTAAAGAAAAAGAAATAAAAGGTATCCAAATTGGAAAGGATGTAGAAAACGTTTCTCTATTTGCAGATGGCATGATCCAATATATAGAAAATCCTGAAAAATCCACAACAAAACTACAAGAACTAATAAGCAAATTCAGCAAAATGACAGCATATAAGATAAACATGCAAAAGTCAGTAGTGTTTCTATATACTAGTAATGAATAATCAGAAATGGAAATCAAATATCTAGGAATAAAGTTAAGAATGTAAAGGACTTAAACACAGAAAACTACAAAACATTACTGAAAGAAATCAAAGAAGATCTAAATAAGTGGAAGGACCTTACATGTTCATGGATTGGAAGACTGAAAATTGTTAGTATGTCATTTCTACTCAAAGAGTTTTACAAATTCAATGCAATCCCAATCAAAATTCCAGCAGCCTTCTTTGCAGAAATGGAAAAGCCAATCATCAAATTTATATGGAAGGGGGGATGGATGTGGCTCAAATGGCTGGGCATCCATCTCCCATATGGAGAGACCTGGGTTCGATCCCCAGAACCTCCTGGTAAAAATTTAAAAAATAAAAATATAAAAGGCATGCAGGCTGCTAGGCCCCATGTGCAGGTGCACCGCCAGGCCCCACGAGCAGGTGAGCCCCCCAGGCCCTGCGTGCGGGTGCACCATCAGGCCCCATGTGCGGGTGTGCCGCCAGGCCCCTCAAGTGGGTGAGCCCCTCAGACCCCATGCTTGGGTGTGCCGTAAGGCCTCACAAGCCATGCAGCAAGATGATGACGTAACAGGAGAGTGACACAAGGGAGAGCCAAGACAAGACGTGCCGAAAAAAAAAAATTATATGGAAGGGTAAGAGGCCCCAAATAGTCAAAGCCATCTTGAAAAAGAAGAACCAAGTCGAGGAACTCACACTTCCTAGTTTTAAAACTTACTACACTGCAAATATTCTCGCTGTCCTGATTTTGTGATAATCAGGGTAGGCTAAACATTCCCTATATTAAAAACCATGCATGTGTCCCCAGACCTAGTTTTTCTCCCTAGGTCTGGTTTTTAGAATGCTGGTGATAAACCAAGCCTGATTTATTATATGACCACCCTGTATGGGAAATGACTGTGACTCTAGGTATCTTTCGTCAACCTTAAGAGATATAGCAGGGGGACAGATGTGGCTCAAATGGTTGGGCATCTGTCTCCCATATGGAGGGACCTGGGTTCTTTCCCCAGGGCCTCCCAGTAAAAATTTTTAAAAAAGAAAGGTATTGAAGGTGCGCAGGCTGCCAGGACCTGTGCACAGGTGCACCATCAGGCCCCGCAAGCGGTTGAGCCCCCCAGGCCCTGTGAGCGGGTGCACCATCAGGCACCACTGAGCCACACAGCAAGATGACAGCATAACAGGAGAGTGAAACAAGGGAGAGCCAAGACGACACATGCCGAAAAACCAGAAACTAAGGTGACGCAGGCAGTAGGACGCCTCCCTCACACATTAGAAGTTCCAAGGATCAAATTCCAGTGAAGACAGGAGGAGAAGGATGAGAAGAGAGGGCAAGAAACAGACACAGAGAATTGCCCAGCGAATGGACACAAAACAGCAAAAACGCCGAGGGGGGTAAAAATGGATAAAAGTAAATAAATAAATTAATAAATAAAAATGAGAGGGTGGGTTGGGGAAAATACAGCAAATGTAAGGTATGGACTATAGTTATTACTGTAGTAATATTTTGACAATATTATTTCATAATTTCTAACAAATGTTTCACAACAATGCAAGGTATTGGTGAGCCTGTATGATGTTGTGCATGTTTGTTTTGTAAGTTCACAACTTTCCCCAAACACTTATTGTTTATGTATGTTTATGTATGAATGATATACTTCAATAAAATTTTTAAATAAAATTAAAAAAAACTTATTACAAAGCCACAGTAATCAAAACGACATGGTACTGTCACAAGGACAGACATGTTGACCAATGAAATCAAATTGATAGTTCAGAAATATTCCCTCACATCTGTGGCCAACTGATTTTTGACAAGAATGCCATGTCTGCTTAAATGGGAAAGAATAGTCTCTTCAACAAATAGTGTTGGAAAAACTGGATATTCATATGCAAAAGAATGAAAATGGACCCCTGCCTCATACCATATACAAAAATTAACTCAAAGTGGGTCAAAGACTTAAATATAAGAACACTATAAAACTCTTAAAGAAAACTTAGGGAAGTATCTTCAAGACCTTGTGTTAGGCAATGATTTCTTAGAATTTACACCCAAACATAAGCATCAAAAGAAAAAATAGATAAATGGGACTTCATCAATCCTAAAATCTTTTGTGCATCAAAGGTCTTAATCATGAAAATATAAAGACAACCTACAGAATTGGAGAAAATATTTGGAAACCACATATCTGGTAAGGATTTAATATCTAGTATATATAATGATATCCTACAACTCAACAATAAAAAGCAAACAACCCAATTTAAAAATATGCAAAAGACTTGAATACACATTTCTCCAAAGATGTTATGCAAATGACCAAAAAAGCATATGAAAAGGTGCTCAGCATCATTAGCCATTAGGGAAATACAAATCAAATCACAATGAGATACTCTTTCAGAGCCACCAGTATAGCCACTATTAAAAAGAACAGAAAAGTACAAGTGTTAGAGAGGATGTGGAGAAATAGGAACACTCATTCATTGTTGGTTGAGAATGTAAAATGGTGCAGCCATTGTTGAAGACAGTTTGGCAGTTCCTTAGAAAGTTAAGTATAGAATTATCATATGACCCAGCAATCCCACTTCTAGGTACATACCCAAAAGAATTGAAATCATGGATTTGAACAGATATTTGCATACCAATGCTCAAAGTGGCATTATTCACAATAATCAAAAGATGAAGCAACCCAAGTGTCCATCTGTGGATGAATTGATAAAGAAAATGATATATACATACAATGGGATGCTACTCAGCCATAAAAGAAAATGGATTTCTGACACATGTGACAGCATGGATGAACCTTGAAGACTTCTTGAGTGAAATAAGCTAGACCAAACACAAAAGGGCAAATATCATATGATCTCACAGATATGAAAGAACTAGAATAAGAAAATTCATTGAGTCAGAAACTAGGATACAGTTTACTCGTGGCCAGTGTGGGGATAGGGAATGGGGAGTTAATGCTTAATTGGTACAGAATTCCTGTTTGGGGTGATGGAAAAGTTTTGGTAATGGATAGTGGTGATGGTAGCACAGCATTCTGAATGTTGTGAATTATATATTTGAATGTGTTAAAAGGGGAAATTTTAGACTGTATATATATTACTAGAATAAATATATATTTTTAAACCCATAGGATTGTACAACACAAGGAGTTGACTATGGACTATAGTTAATAGCACAATTAAAATATTTTTCATTAATTGAAACAAAGGTACCACACTAATGTAAAGTGTTATTAATAGGAGGGTACATGGGAACTCTATTTTCTCCATGATTTTTCTGTTAACCTACCACTTCCCCTAAAAAATTATTTTAAAGAAAAGAAATATAGCTTTGATATAAAGCTTACAGTTCAGACTGAATTTTGATTGGGGGCAAGGCAAGTTAGTTAAAATATCCCTATGGAAAAATTGTTAGCCTCTGCCATTGTGTTTTTCATATGAATGTGAACTATTTCTGATCCTCCTCTCTGACAGATATATAAAATAATATGTTCACCAAATCAATGGTTGCATATTGTGTTCCTGAGGCCATGATAGTCTACTCTAGCAAAAATAACACATCCAACACAGTCACTACAATTGGATGTACTGCTTGGTTGAATTTACTCTAGTCTACTTTCATCCCCCAAGATATGTCTTGTTTCTGTAGGCACCAGAGTGGAAAATTAAATGGAAATATGACAGGAACCATCACCTCTGCATCCTTTAGATCTTTAAGGGGACGCTATCACCACCACCATCTTCTGGATGTAATATAGTATTTTATATACTCTATTAGCCAGGGGAAGTTGGGGCAGATTTAGAGCCTTCTACTTGGTTGGCCTTTCTCATTATGATAGCTCTTATTCCATAGGCCAAAGACACAGTGTGAGGGTTTCACCAGCTACCAACTATCCTGATTATAGTTTGGAGAACTAAGGAAATGACCTCTGGGTGTCTTCTCTCAGCCTTTCTGTAGAGCCTCAATCGAGTTTAGCATTAGCCATCCACTTCCCTTATGTTTATTGTTATTACTTCCCCCATACTTTTCAAACACCTGATACATCCTATCAGTGCATTCCCTTTTCACTGGTAAATCATCCCAATTCACAATTAGGCTACCTTCTTGTGCCTGAGGCTATCGTTGCTCCTCCTACTTCCAGGTCCTCATCCTGGTCCTCATAGTCAACTGGGCAACAAGTACTCCAACTCCAAAATCCTATCTTATCACCTGCTTTATCAGTCCACTCTTGGTGCCAATTGTAACTGCCTTGATTTTTGAGAAAGCATAGATGAAATTTAGTGTGCAGGATATTTGCTAGGGAGTGTCCTTGGGATCAACACCTTTGGAAGAAAGGAGAAGTTGAGCTGCAGTGCAGGGCTAGGGACAGCCTCAGCCAACTCTGCAGGGAAGCTCTGAAGCTAAAATGACCTGTCACATCATAGTTGGCCTGCAATAGGCTGAAAAGGAGTCTGAAATGGTCATACCTTATTTATACTCCCAGGAAAGATGGGACTTTGCACAGGGTGTCTCTTTTCAGGCCTTGAAGGGACTGACAACAATTGCATCCAACAGCTTTGGCAACAAATCCTTCTTTGAAGGATGATCTGGGTGGTGTCTCACCAAGTGCACCACAAAAGTGTAATGCCAGGAAAGCAGGAATAGGAAAAGGGGATAGGGCAGTGAAGGAAGGAGAGCCAAAATGAAGGTATCTTGCTAAACTGACCACCTATTAGTACCAGGTATGATTGATCAATCCTATGGGCATAAGGGGAGGAATGGAGAAAAATTGCTGCTGGCTCCCATCTCTCTTGATCAAAGGTTTATCCCACAGAACAGTTATCCCCCTACACTTCTGAGTTATATAAAATATATGTTGTGTAGATGTCAAGACTCCTTTGGCCTATGGGTCATCAGGGAAGCCCAGGGTCAGGAGGCAAGAGATACATGGCATGAGCATGAAGCAGTTCACCACAGTAGAAACTGGGACTGGACAGAATGACCAAAGGAAGGGAAGGCCAGGAAAATCTGAAGCAGCACATGCAAGATGTCTGATACAAAATCTAATCCTGTCACTTCCCTTTGATACCGTTCAGTAACTCTCAGAATGAAGACAAAATTTATTAATATGACTAACAAAGCCCTAAATGGGCTGCCTCCTCCCTGCTTCTCCAGCCTCATCTTGCTCATGCTTTCTCCTGCCACCTGACATATGATAATTTCCTCTTCCTGGATAGCATTTTCCAAATGTCTTTACCTAGGTATCTCCTATTCATCCTTCAAATGTAATTTCAACCACCATTTACTTGAGAAAGCATTTTGGACTTGAACTTAGATCAAAATATGAGCTCATAGCACCATATTACTCTCTTAAAGTCCTTTTCCCATAACAACTTTCACATGCACTTCTGTGATTATTTGATTACCATCTGTCTCATTTGAATATAAGTTCAAGAGAGCAATCTGTGTTGTTCCTATACACCGCTGAGTTCTTAGTTTAGAGCAAAAGGCAAGTCTCAGCATTTAATTTTAGGCCGCATATAGATGGATAAATTCAGTTCATATTCTAGTTTTACAAAAAGTCATTATTTGAGAATAATTGGTAACAGGAAAAGGCCACTATAGTGAATCAATTTAAAATGAGGACCAAAATTTCATAGTCAATAGTGAAAAAAAATGGTTCAATATTTTGTAATTAAAATAATAAATTGTAAAAACAAAATTCATTTTATTTGAATAAAAATTTAGGTTACAGTTGCAACAATGTGCTGAACTTTTAAGAACTAAAGTATGAATCTGTCTTTTATTGTTTGGGAGATGTTATTTTAAATCATTTTTATGACAAAATTGTATGACAAAAATTGTACTTTATGTTTGGCTTTTACAGCACTATCATCAAAAGGATCATTTTTGCAAAAATATTTAAAGGCTTCATTATTTTTTCCAAGGGACTCTCTTAATCCTTTGACATTCTTTTAAAGCACTTACCACTATATACTAATTATCTCTTTTTTTACCCAGTCTAAATTGGTTAGGTTCTTCTGTGTCAGTGTGATATGATTTAAGCAATTCTATGACATCACTATAATAGACTTCATGAAATCTACATTGTATTGTTACATGTTTACATTGATGTAATTTGATGAGCTAGATACCAAAGTTAAGCAAGAAGGGATGTTTCAGTTGAAACTAATTTGATGATGATGGTGATGAAGACGATGATGACTAATTTGATAATGGTGGTGGAGGTGATGTGTCTTGCTTCTTTGGATCAAAAGTGTGTTTGGGAGATTCAGCCATGATGTTGGATTGTAGCTATAATTCATTCATTTTCACTTTCTTGTAGTATTCCATTGTATCAATATACCACAAGTTATTCATTCTATCAGATATGGATATTTGGATTGTTTCTAGGTCTTAGCTATTTCAGATAATACTGTTAAAAACATTGTTATCATGTATTCCTGGTATACATGTGCCCAAATTTTAGAATATATGCCTAGCAGTACTTTCAAATTTACTAAGGTCAAAAATTTTTCTTCAGTGATTATACTAATTTCACTACCACCAGAAACCCTCATCATTGCTTCACATCCTCATCAACACTTCTTTTGTCAGTCTTTTTAATTTTTACCAATTTTGTGAGTATGTAATGCTATCTCATGGTGATTATAATTTTAAATTACTAATGAGGTTGAGCTATTTCTCACATGTTCATTGGTCATTCTGATTTTCTCTTTTTTGAAGTACTTGTTCACATTTTTGCCCAGCTTTTATATTGGGTTATTTCTTCTGTTCTCAATACTTCATAGGAATTCTTTATATATTCTAGATATTTGTGCTTTGTCGTTATAGTTATATGTGTTTCAAATATCTTTTCCTATGCTACAACTTGTCTTTTAATTTTCTGTAATGCCTTATTCCAAATGAAATTTCTTAATTTTAAAGTAATTGAATTTGTCTTTTACTTTATGGCAGTGGGTTTTTTGTTTGTTTGTTTGCGTCATGTTTAAGAAATATTCCCCAACCTGAGGTCATGAACACATTCTTTTATATTATCATTTATCTTTAATCCACCTGGAATTGATTTTTTTATATAGCTTGAGGCAAGAGTCCAATTTATTTTTTTTTCCATGTGGGCACCCAATAGTTTCAGTATCATTTAATAAAATGTGTATCATTTCTTCTTTTATCTGCTTTGCCATTTCTGTTGGGAATAGGAATATTTTCCAGTGGGAAGTCCTAGGTCTAGAATTATACTGATAATTAATGTAAATTCTGAGATATAGGTGCTAATAGAGTAGCTTCTGACAGAGAAACCACATATTACAGGTGTTTAAAACTTAACCTCCCAATAAGATTTTAATGTACTATCACAGAAGCCCCAAGTTATCATATAATATAAGGTACGTTATTTTGCTTTCCTTAAAATAAAAGGTCAAGGGGATAAAAGAGAAAGAGTGGGGGAAAATATAAGACCAAGATAAAGAAAGCAGAAGGCTTCCAAAATAAGTGGTAAGGTTAAAGTGAGTTCCTTAGCAGGAAAATATTACACATTTCAGATGTAATTTTATAAAAAGCAATCACTTGATTTTTTCCCCTTTGTAGCTATTTTGTGAAATAACCTTTTTGTTTTGGAGTAATCATTATTTTATTTAGTAATATTTATTGAACATCTACTCTGTACAACACTGTCAATGATATGAAAGAGCTTCTGGTTTATTAGGGGAGATATGCAGTATATGCTTTAACCATATTTTAATATATTTTAATATAAAGTAAAGGGCAATAATCATGAAGAAGAAGCATTTGGACCGAAAACTGAAATAAATGTAAGATTTAAATATCCAGAGATGAAAGGAAGGGCATTTCAAACAAAGGGAACAGTCAGAGCAAAGACAGAGTTAGAAATACATATTTCAATCCAGTATCTCTCCAATCTAGAATGTAAAGCTTGTGAGAGCAGGGTCTTTGATTTATTTACTCCTGTATCTCTGGTGCCTAAAATAGTGCTTGGCACATATTAGGAGCTCTGTGCTTGCTAAATGTTTTAATCTGTTCTCCATATTATCTCTTTCTCTACATTATTGTCAGACTGATATTTCTAAAAAACAAATCTAATCTACTTAAGCACCAACTTAATAGCTCTCTGTCACATATTAACATAACTCCCAAGAAAATGCTGATAGATGACTGTAAAAATTTATTGATATACCTGAATATTTGTGAAAAGTTTAAAATATGCTAGCAAAACTACTTAATGAGAAACCTAGTCATCTATATATTTGGAAGTAGCCATGGAGGATGTTCTGCTCTCAGTGATTTGGTATACATGAGTAGAATCTTACTGCCATGCAAATATGGACTACTGTAGAAATGTCAGCTCAGGTTTCTAACAAGTCCCAATGTGACAGTGTATGTGGACTCATATTCCAGAAATACTTTCATTGATGCTGTTTGCATGCTATTTAAGAACATACTTGATATCTTTCTAAAATCTGTTTGCACATTATTTTTGGGATATGTTCAGAAACTACCAGGAATTAGTGATAACGTTTTCTTTTGATATCTCAATTCAGGTCTTTTGAATTATTAATGAGATGAGGTTTCCAAACACGTTCATAAATTGTGCTGCAAGTATTATAAAGTGCAAATTAGCTGTATTTATTGTCCCAGGTAATTTTAGCAAATCAAGTAAATGAAATTATGTATAGTGTATCTTAAAAAATGAATGTGACACTGGTAAATTCTACCAAATATTTAAGGAAAGGATGATACATCATGACACAGTGGGATTTATCTTAGTAATGCAAATATGTTTTAACAGTTGAAAATCAGCTCACCATATTAACAGATGAAGAAAGAAAAACCATATGATCATCTTAATAGATATAGAAAAAGCATATGACAAATTCAAATCCATTAATGATAAAATAATGTTTGTCATACTAAAAAAATAGAAGAAAAAGAAGGGAATTTTCTCAGTCTGATAAAGTATACAAAATTCCTATTGCTAATATTACACTTAATGGAAAAAGATTGAATGACTTTTGTAGCCAGTGCAAGAAGGCAACGAAAGAAGGAAAGAAGGGAGGGAGGGGGGAGGGGGAGAGGGAGGGAGGGAGGGAGGAGAGAGAAAAGAAAAGAAAAAAGAAAAGAAAAGAAATAAAATGGATTAAGATTGGAAAGGAAGAAGTAAAACTGTCTTTATTCACATATAACATGATCATGTATACAAAATGCCCTAAGGAATACACATATACACACAAAAACACAAAACTACTAGAACTATTAATTTTAGCAAGGTTGCAAAATAAAAGATCAGAATACAAAAATCAGTTGTATTTCTATATACCAGCAACAAACAATTGCAATTTTTAAAAATACCACTTAAAATACCATCAAAAATATGAAATAATTAGAGATGGATTTACATGCAAGATCTATACAGGGGAAACTATAAAATAAGGCTGATGGAAACAGACTGAAGTGAATGGAGATCTATACCATGTTCATAGATCAGAAGATTCAAAATTGTTAAGATGTCATTTATCTCCCAAACTGATGCATAGACTCTATGCAGTCCTAGTCAAGCCCCATCAGGCTTTTTTTAATAATTGAGAAGCTGATTCCAAAATTTATATGGAAATGCAAAGGCCTATGCAATTTTGAAAAGGAACAAAATTGGAAGACTACTTAATTTTGAGACTTTTTTTTTTTTGAGGTACCAGGGCTGGGGATTGAACCCAGGACCTCGTATGTGAGAAGCCAGCACACAACCACTGAGCCACATTGGCCCCGCTGTGTTGGTTTTTTCATTTGTTTCCTTGTTTGTTTGTTTTTAGGAGGCACTGGGCACTGAACCTGGGACCTCCCATGTGGGAAACCGATGCTCAACCACTTGAGCCACATCCACTCCCAAGACTTATTTTTAAACTACAGTTATCAATGAAGTGTGGTATTGGGATAAGATTAGATAAATAAATCAACAGAACAAATAGAGTCCAGACATAGACATATATTCAAAGAGAGAGAGAGAGAGACACACACACATTATTTTTGACAAAGGAACCATGGTAATTCAATGGGAAAGGATGGATTATCTTTTCAGCAAGTGATGCTGGGACAGTAGGATATCCATGTGGTGAAAAAGTGAACCTCTACTCTTAGTTCACACCATATTCAAAAATTAACTCAAAATGGATCATAGACCTAAATGTAAGAGCTTACACTATAAGACTTCTAGAAGGAAACATAGGAGAAATTCTTTGTGACCTTAGGGTAAGGCAAAGATTTCTTAGGATACAAAAAGCACAAATCGTAAATAAAAAATAAGTTGGACTTCATCAAAATTAAAATATTTTGCTCTTCAATAGATACTGTTGAAAATGTAAATGCAAGCAATACATTAGGAAAAAATATTGGCCAAAAAATCTGATAAAGAACTTTTATCCAAAATATATAAAGAATTTTACAACCTGTATTAGTCAGCCAAAGGGGTGCTGATGCAAAATACCAGAAATCTGTTGAGTTTTATAAAGGATATTTATTTGGGGTCGAAGCTTACAGTCACCAGGCCATAAAGCATAAATTACTTCCCTCACCAAAGTCTGTTGTCACGTGTTGGAGCAAGATGGCTGCAGATGTCTGCAGGGGTCCAGCCTTCCTCTTCTCTCCTCTAGGCCTCCATGGTCCCAGCTTCTTCCAATATCAGCTGTAGGCTGGGATAAGTCTCGTCTCTCTCCCAGGGCTCGTTTCTGGGCTCAGCTGCTCTGTTCTTTCCACAAGGTCAGCTGTAGACTATCAGGCTTTCTGTCTCCCTGGGCCTCTGCCATGTCTATGGAGCTGTCTCTTACTCCTCTGTGTTCCTCTCCTGTGTATTTACTTCCTGGGGCTCCAGGATTAAAACTCCAACCTCCCTTCTCTGCAATGTGGTTTCTCTGTGAGTTCCCATCCACCTACTGACGTGGCCCAACTAAAGCCTTAATCATTATTTAATCAAGTAAAAGTGAAATCTCTGAATCCAATATAATCTAATATGCCCAGTGGAAAAGAACAGTTCACAAACATAATCCAATATCTATTTTTGGAATTCATAAACAGTATCAAACTGCTACACAACCCAATAATAAGCCAAACCACTTGTTTTTTAATGAGTAAAATATTGAACAGAAACTACATTAAAAATGATATATAGATGGCAAATAAACACATGAAAATATGTTCGACATCTTTAACTATTAAGTAGGTGCAAATTAAACCATGACGAGATACACGACACCTTTTAGAATGACTAAAATTAAGAACAATGACAATACCAAGTACTGGTGAGGATGCAAAGCAACTGGACCTCTCAAACAAAATGATACAGCCAGTTTGGAAAATAGGCAATTTCTTATAAAGTTAAATATATACATCATATAACTCAGCAATCATACTCCTAGGTATTTAACCTAGAAAGTGAATACTTATGTTCACACAAATACCTGTAATGAATGTTTATAGCAGCTCCATTCATAGTTGCCAAAAGCAAGAAATAAACCAAATGCCTCTCCATGTGAATGGATAAGCAAATGGCACATCCTTACAGTAGAATAATACATAGCAATAAAAATGTACTCTTGATACACAATATGGATGACTCTCAAAGACATCGTGCTGAGTAAAAGAAGCCAGTCTCAAAATGTTACAGATTGAATGCTTCCATTTATATGACATTCTCAAAAAAGACAAAACTATAGTGACAGAGAAGAAATAAGTAGTTTGCCAGTAATTAAGAATGAGGGGAAGGTGTGACTATAAAGGGACACCAGTAAGGAGTTTTAGGGGGGTGATGGAACTGTTCTATATCCTGGTTCTAGTGGTGGTTACACAGATCTATACATGTCTTAAAATTCGTAGAACTATACAACCAAGCTGTATGGTATTTTAAAATATAAAATGGAAAAAAACCCAAATATTTTCCCTCAGAGCTCCGAAAACATTGCTCTCCATTATTTTCCTGCATCCAGCATTAAGAATTTTTTTTACCTGATTCTTGTTTCTTTGTAGATAACCTGTGTTTTTTCCCCTCTAACAGTTTTTAGAATTTTTCTTTATCCTTGGTGAAATAAAATTGCACCAGGATATGCCTCAGTGTGGGTCTTTTTTCATTTGTCCTACTTGATACTCACTGGATTTTTTGTATCTGAACACTAATTTTTTTTTCATTATTTCTTTACTTTTTCCTACCTACTATCTCTGTTCTATATTTCTAGCACTTCTACTAGACACATTTCTTAAGCTTTCTTAATTTTTAAAAATTCCTGAATATAGAGGTGAAATAAAAGGAAGCCATAAAAAATTTTTATCTTCCCATACTTCCTTTGCATTTTTATTATAGCAATCACATTTTAAATCTTCAATTGCTCCTCTTTAATGGATGCAACATAGTTTAAAATTCTCTTGAGGATATTATTTATAATTTTTTGGAAGATTTCTTCTGTTACCTGAATTGTGTTTCTACAGATGTCATTTTTAGGTTTAGTTCAGTACTTTATGGCACTTGAGAGGCAAGAGAACATGGTATTTCAAAGTACAAATACTGAAATGAGACTACCTGGGTTCAAATTCTGGCTCTGCCTTTTATGGCCATGTAAGCTCAGGCAAATTATTTAACCTCTGAGAGGCTCATTTGTTTCACTAACAAATTGGATATAATTATAATCCATACCTCACAGAGGTATTGTCAAGGTTAAATGAGATAATCCATGTAAATTCATGGAATTCACACTTTGAACATGTCTAATACTTAGGTGGTAATCAATAAATGTTAGCTATTATTGCTATATGCCAGATATAGTATTCTACTTCCTAGACATATGAAGTTGAAAATAGGCTTCATCCAGACACTCAAAGAACTTTAAAACAAAGCTTGGTTTTATTTGTCAAACTTAGCATTCACCTTCAATCTTAATGGGAGTCATGGTACATATTAAATAACCATAGTGTTCAAAATTGTGATACATTCTTTGTAGTTATATAAATTGATTTGAAGCTAAAATATAATCTGACACTTAAACTGTAGTAGAATCCCTTTGCCTATTGTGTGTTTAGTATTGTACCTGGAAGGGGTAGGGGAATATGTGGGGGTATGTCTGTGGAGGGGCCAAGGAGAAAGAATGTAAATGACAATGCAAGGCATGCATGGTCTTCTTGGGGATATTAGATGCAATAAGAATAAGTATGATGTGGAATCAAAGATGATAAATAAAGCAGGTTGACTAGTGCTGCAGCTTGTGGCAGAGGGAGCCATGTGGTCAGGTGGGCATGGTGGTGGGTCTACACCATAGGGGTCTTATAAGTCTGACAGAAGAGTTTGGTATTCATCCTTTATCATGTAATGGTAAGAGCATAGCTGAGATTTTGGAGCGGGGGAGTAGTACGATATGAAGAGGTATTTTTGTTTGGGGTTTTTTTTGTTTTAATTTTAGTCCCTGTGTAGAAGATGCAAATGTTTTCATGTTTTGGACAATTCAAAAAACAATTTCTGAGCTATGTCTAATCTAAACTCTAACGGAAAGTAATTCTGTAAGGCACTGTACTTTTCGATCTCATTTGTTTTCTTTAATGTTTGAATATTACATTTTTAGAGAGATTCCAAAGACTTATGAAATAGGAATATTGGCCATGACTATTCAAAGGTTCGTAGGTTAAAAATATGAAGTAATTGAGGATAATGGGAAATCAAGATTGCAGGGCTCAGTCTTCAATTGGAGTAGGAAAGTTAAACTACATAGCAAAATTCAGAATAAAACATGTATAAGTATTCAAGTTCTTGCAAGTTCATAAATTGCCTGGTATGTTTATAACTGCAGTGCTATTATGTGGCCAAAGCACAGGGGACTTCAGGATGTATATTTATGGACTGATTCCCCAACAGATAATTGCACTATTCCGGAATGCTATTTCTATGTCAATAGTTGTAGAATTATTGTTTTAAAATTTTTTCCATTTTTCTCCCTAATTAACTTAGAATGTCTCTAATGTGATTTGCAAAGAATTTTATATTTATATTTTGCAATCAGCATTTCACTGGCACACAGGTTTGAGACATGTACTACAATGTGTAAACATTTTATAAAATAATAAATAGCTCTTTCTAGTCTAAATGTTGTATGATAGCCTGTTTTCTGCTAGTTGATCATGGATTGAAATTCCCCATTGTTTAATTTTTTTTAATTTGTGGGAAATTTTTTTAAATGAGTGTATGGGACTTCATATCACAGCTGGTGTCATTTAAAGTTTGGACAGCATCTTTACAAATGAAGCCCTGCTGTGAAATCAAAGTCAAAAGGCATCTTGGCATCCCAGCCATTTCCTTTGGAGAAGATTACAGCTCAAGTCTGTTGAACTTTATTGCCTTGGGCCTCATGACAGTCTTCAGAAGCATGCAAGGCATTTCTGTTAAAGAAACTCAGATGTGCTAGGACACAGAGGATGACATTCTTGTGCATAGCAGTGTCTTAAGCAAGGGAGTAAGGAGTAAGTCATGAAGAAAAAGATGATTCACACTTTTTTTCAGTGTTCTGGGATTATTTTTTAAAATCCATGATAATGGAGACCATGTGGTGAAACCACATAGGGAAAATGTGTGATGTTTTCCTACATGGCCTGACTATATTTTAAAATGAAAACCTCCAAGATAATGATGGTCTTCAAAGTAATCTCTCAGATGATTTTATAATTCTCTTTGAAGGGAATTCTCTCTCTTGCTTTCTCTTCCCCCTTCTCCCCCGCCCTGTTCCCCACCTCCTGCTCTTCCTCTGTCTTTCTTCCTCAATTTTCTCTCTCCTCTGTCTCTGTCTCTCTCTGTCTCTCTCTCCCTCCCCCTCTCCCTCCTTTCTCTTTCTCCCTCTTATGTACACACACACACAAACACCTCTACAAGTATTAATTGAGATGTTACTTAGTTCTAATAGTCACTCTTTATATCTGAAATTCATGTTCTTGATTTTAAAACCAAAGAGCACTTGATCTAACTTAAGTCTGCCCAATCTAACATGGACCTGACTCCAACAGAGGTCCCTAAAAACACATGAAAAATACATGCCTGGGGAGTGGATATAGCTCAAGTGGTTGAGTGCCTGCTTCACATGTACGAGGTCCTGGGTTTAATCCTCAGTCCGTCCTAAAAACAAAACAAACAAACAAATGAAAAAACCGACTCTCATTGGGGAGCAGATGTAGCTCAGTGGTTGAGCTCCTGCTTCCCATGTACAAGGTCCTGGGTTCAATCCCAGGTACTTCCTAAAAAAACAAAAAAGTACATGACTGTCTCTCACAACTGTCCCTCAGATTTAAAGATGTGTTCCATTCAGCCATGAATTTATCACAGCCCTTTAAATAGTGTTCTTATGTGTAATCTGTGTTCTCTCTTGAAATATAAAGTTTCCTAAATTCTTTAGCTAGAAAATGCTTGACACATAGTAAATACTCAAAAAATATTTATTGAATAAAGGAAAATTGTTATTCAAAGGAGTCCTATCCTTTTACATTTTCAGTGCTCATTCTGGAAATCTAAGACCTAGCAAGACAATTTGTTTCTACTTATCTTTCTGTTTTGTGACATTCTGAAAAGGCATAAATTATTCAACAGCTCGCCATAAATATTTATACTTCTTATTCATTGCTATAAACAATATGTGATCCCAGGCCTCAAAGAGCTTATAGTTTAGTAGAGGACACAGACAAGTAAAATAGATAATTATAGTATAGTGTGATGTGTTAAGCATTTCCTAACCTCAGTGATAATAACATTTATTGAACACTTACTTTTTTCCAGGTACTGTTTTAAGTATGTTACATGCATTGTTGATTTCTAACTTAATTGCATTGTGATCTGATACCTGTGTCTATATGATATTAATCCTTTGAAATTTGCTGAGACTTATTTTATGGCCCAGTATGCGGTCAATTCTTCTAAATCTATGTGAACAGTTGTGGGTACATTGTTATAGTACAGTAACCATTAGATCAAGCAGGGTTTTTTTGTATATAGTGTTCTATATACATCCATTAGCTTTAGATTTTGAAATATACCTTTAAGTTTTCTATTGTATTACTAATTATTCTATCTGCTTTATCTGTCAATACTCAGGTATATTAAAATCTCATGATTGGGGGAGGATGTGGCTCAAATGGTTGGGCGTCTGTCTTCCATATAGAAAGATCTGGGTTCGATCCCCAAGACCTCCCGGTAAAAATAAAGAAAAATAAAGGAGGTGTGCGGGCCGCCAGGCCCTGCAAGCAGGTGCGCCGCCAGGTCCTGTGCACGGGTGCACCGTCAGGCCCCGCCAAACCACGCAGCAAGATGATGACATAACAGGAGAGTGACAAAAGGGAGAGCCATGATGAGACGTGCCGAAAAACCAGGAGCTAAGGTGATGCAGGTGGTAGGATGCCTCTCCCACATCGGAGGTTCCCAGGATTGAATCCCAGTGAAGACAGGAGGAGAAGGATAAGAAGAGAGGGCAGGGAACAGACACAGAGAATTGCCCAGCGAATGGACCCAAAAACAGCAAAAACGGGAGGGGGGTGGAATGGATCAAAGTAAATAAATAAAAATAAAAAAAGAAACTATCAAAAAAAAATCTCATGATTGTGATTTTGTCTATTTTCTTTATATGTCTGTCAGTTTTTACTTTGTATAGTTTAAGGCTATGTTGTTATAACATTTAAAATGGTTATACTTCCTGGTAAGTTGAGCTGTTTAGCATTACGTAGTACTTCTTTTTATCTCTAGTAATGCATTTGTCTTAAAGATTATTTGTCTTGTTGTTGTTATAGATACCCCAATCTCTTTTGATATTTTCCTTGTACATATTTTCTTTCCTTTATTGCTTTTTAAACAACAAAATATTGGATTCTGCTTTTTGATTCTGTGACAATCTTTGTATTTTAACCAGATCACTTGATCTATTTATGCTATTTTAATTGTGTTTATTTCTACCATTTTACTTTTTTTTTTTTTCTGATTGTTTCTCTTTTCTGGATTTCTTTTTCTCTTCTTTCCTGATTTCCTTTGGATTGAGGATTTTTTTCCCTCTACTAATTTGAAAGCTGTAACTCACTCTTTTCCTATTTTTTTTAAATTTTAAGGTATCATAGAAAATTGTAAATGCTTACTTAATTTATCAAAATCCAAGTTCAGCAGTATCTTTCCTCTCTTCCCAAATAATATAAGACCTTACAGCTCTTTAACTCCAGTCCACCCCCTACCAACTTCTGGGCTACCATGGTCGCATATTTTAGTTGTATCTTACTTTTCTTTAATACCAAAAGATATGATTAACATTGTTTTATATAGTCAATATATGTTTAAATTTACCCATATATTTATCGATTTCTTTGTTCAATAACTTTCTTGCACCTCAGACTTTCCATTTGGTGTCTTTTCTGAAGTACATATTTTAGAATTTCACAAATAAGATCTGTTGGTGGCAAAATTATCTGTTTTGTTTGAAAATGTAGAAATCTAGGTTGACAGAATCTGCTTTCCATTTTTTATTTTGAGACACCAGTGTCAGTCTAATAATTCTTTTGAAGGTAACCTTTCTTTTCTTTCTGATTGCTTTTAATGTATTAAATCTGTCTTTTGTGTTCAGCATTTGTACTATAGTGTGAATTTCTTTTTATTTATCCTTTGCGTTTGCTGGGTCTCTTGAGTCTATGAATTGCATTTTTCTCTGTTCTGGAAATTGTTCAGGCTTCATCTCTTCAAATATTGCCTTTGCCCAATTTTCTTTTCCTTTACTTCTTTAACTCCAATTAAAACTGTAGTATACTATCCTTGCTCTCTCTTCTATCTCATTTAACCTCTCTTTCCTATTTTCCTTATCTTTTTCATGTTATGTGGAATTCTGGATAAATCGTCTGACCTATCTTCCGGTTCACTAATTCTTTCTTCACTTGTGTCTAGTCTACCTATCCAGTTAATTGATATTCATTATTCAACTTTTCTAGTGATTCTGTTTTGTTCTTCTGAAAATGTTCTTGGTCATTTCAGGAATGAGGGGTACCAAATTACTTTATTTGAAGTAATGATATAAGTGAAAGGACTTAGTGGGTGTTTTGAAACAACTTATTAAAAAGGCAAAGGTAAATACAACATATGTGCACTGCTCTTGGTTATTTTTAATATGTCATTTGTCATTTGTTTTAAACACATCTTATTTTACATTCTATACCTTAGTATTCCAATATCCGAAATCTTTTTCTAATTTTACTGTCTGTTGTGTTTCTACTGGTTATTGTTCATAGTGCTTTGTTTCCTTATATGTTTTATGATTTTTTATGGTTTTATAAGTATATGTTTTGCTATGAGCTCCTATTTTCTTGAACTTTACATACGAGAATTCTTTGATGCCTGGAATGAAAGTGGGTTTCTCCAAAGAAGATTTGTGTCAATTCTACCAGCCACCTGGAGGCACTGCCAGCTTGGACCATCCAGACAGTGTGAATTTTGGCTGCAAACTCATGTGTAGATTGCTTAGTGATTACAAATTCTTAAGCAAAATTTTTGTTTTTCACTTAGTGCCAAGATTCAAGATGGGCAATTTTTCTTACATCTCCCTGGGAAAGCAAGTTTATTTTTAGTTTATGTTGACTCTGAAGGATATCCCTAGGGGTCCCAGCTTTATAGTAGTTCTCCTAATAGACTTCCTACATTGAGCATGCCCTGGGCTTTGTCTCCTATACCTTGAATCCTTTGAATTGTTGAAAACTAATGATCAAATTAACTATGCTCACCAGCTGTTCCTGAGGTAAAATTCAGCTTCAATGCTCTCTCTGGATTCCCACTTCACTTATATTTTGGTCTGTTTCTTACCTTCTTGTCAGTTCATTACTGTGCATTGAAATTTTAAAATAGTGTACCCAGCATTTTTAATTGTTTTCAATAAATAAAAATAAAAGTGAAATAAAAGTACCTGACAGAATATGAAATAATCATAAAGTCAGAAATAAAAGGCCATAGCTATTTTTAAATGATCTTTTGCTTGTAATCCTCTCAGAAGAATTTTTATAATCTTAATCATTTTCCAAAATAAGTTCTACAACTGCTTTTTTTTAAAAAATGTTCTTCTTGGTCATATTGGATTTGGAAATGCTGCCTACCAGTTACCCATTATAGAGCCAGTTAAAAACCCTAAGAAACTCTGCAGTAAAAACAAACAAAATAACTTAATTTTGTTTATCCAGCATTTCCCCAATTTCTCCCCAAGTAATAGCTATCAATATCCTACAGAACTAGGGTTTACAGAACAATTTGATGAAACCCTACCCCACCCCACCCCACCCCACCCAGAAAACTCTTAAGCAGGCCTGAGCCTTCCTTGTAGAACCAAACTTCTTTTTCCTAATATATTTGCTCATGTATTCAGGGATCCTGCTGTTTAATCTAAATTCTACTTGTTTGCTTTTTATGAAAATGAGATGTTTCCAGAGTCTAACTCTGCTTTAGAAATGTGCATAATATTGACCACAAATCATATCTCAGAGACCTTGTTTTACCAGTGATCTTTTTCATCACTCTTCTCTACTGAATTTCCACCTTGGTGTACTTGGGGCCCTTTTAATTCTCATAGAATCAAAGGATTGGGAAAAAATCTCAATATTCCTTGGTTCCACACAACCAAGATTCATCAAACCACCCATTTTGGTGTAATAACTCTTTAAACAGATTCTTTATTACCCTTTTTTTTTTTTAAACAACTATAAATATTTACACTCAGAGCCTTTTGTCACTCTCCTCACCTATATCCTAACCATGTCAAAAGTCACCAGTGGCCTCTTAATCAGTTTCTTGGCTTTTTCAGTCTTCATTTTTCTTAATTTATTGAGACATTCAACACTACTGGCCATTCCCTTTTTGTTTGTTTTTTTATCCAATTCTAAGTTTAATGACATTTTAAATTTTTTTTATTAGAGCAGTTGTAGGTTTACAGAAAAATCATGCAGAAAATATAATCTGCATATACTCTCCCACATAAACACATAAATAAGGTAATAATTTACCTTATTACCTTTCACTATTGGTATTTTTGTTACAATTGAAGCAGTACTATTATATTATTAAGTGTTGTCCATAGTTTACGTTAGAGTTCACTCTTTGTTGTACATTCTATTCTGGTAACATATACACAAACTAAAATTAATAATTTTATCCACTTTCAAGTTTACAATTCAGTGGTGTTAAATACATTCACAATGTTGTGCTACCATCACTACCATCTATTACCAAAAGTTTCCCGTAACCCCAAACAGAAACTCTGTACCAATTAAGCATTAATTCCCCATTCCTTCCCCCCCACCCCCACCCCGCTGCTGCTAGTAACTTGTATTCTAATTTCTGATTAAATGAAGTTGCATATTCTAGTCATTTCATATCCATGAGAACAAACAATATTTGTCTTTTTGTGTCTGGCTTATTTTATTCAACATTGATGTCTTTTAAGGTTCATCCATGTTGTCGCATATATCACAATTTCATTCATTTTTTATGGCTAAATAATATTCCATTATGTGCATATGCCACATTTTGTTTTTCCATTTCTATTGATGTACACTTGGGTTGCTTCTGCCTTTTGGCAATTGTGAGTAATGCTGCTATAAACATTGTTGTTCAAATATCTGTTTGAGTCCCTGCTTTTAATTCTTTGGGGTATATACCTGGAAGTGGGAAGTGCCAGATCATATGATAATTCTATACGTATATTTCTGAGGAACCACCAAACTGTTTTCCACGTGGCTGCACCATTTTATATTCCCACCAACAATGTACAAGAGTTCCTATTTCTCCATATCCTCTTCAGCACTTATTTTCTGTTTTTTTTAACAAATCAATTTTATTGATACATATTAATAAAGCATACAATTCATCCAAAGTGTATAATCAATGGTATTTGGTATAATTACATAGTTGTGCATTTATTACTTCAATCATTATTAGAGCCTTTTCATTATTCAATAATAATAATAAACAAAAAACAGACAAACAAGAAAATTCTTCACCTTTCAATCTCTGTCTTTACCTCTCAATCTCTCTATGTGTTTTTTTAATAGTAGCCATTCTAGTGAGTGTGAAATGGTAGCTCATTGTGATTTTGATTTTTCATCTCCCTAATGGTTAATGATGTTGAGCATCTTTTCATACGTTTATTGGCCATTTGTATATCTTCTTTGAAGAAATGTCCAAAGAAGATATACAATTGCCCATTTTTAATTGGGTTGTTTGTCTTTCTGTTGTTGAGTTGTAGGAGTTCTTTTTATATTCTGTATATTAAACCCTTATCATATATATGATTTCCAAATATTTTCTCCCATTCTGTAATTTTTTTTCATTCTCTTGATAATGACTTCTGATACACAAAAGTTTTCAATTTTGATAAGTCTCATTTATCTATTTTTTTCTTTTGTGGCTTATGCTTTAGTATAAAGTCTAAGAAACCCTTGCCTATTACAGGGTCCTGAAGATGTTTCCCTAAGTTTTCTTCTGGGAGCTTTATAGTTTTAGTTTTATATTTAAGTTTTTTAATATTTTTGAGTTAATTTTTATATATGGTTTGAGGTAGGGGTCTACTTACATTCCTTTGCATATGGATAACCCATTTTCCCAGTACCATTTGGCCATTCCCTTTTCCCTTAATATCTATGATATAATTGTCTCCTAATTCTCCTTCCTCATCTTGATTTTCCCTTACTCCCTCTACCCATAAATATATCTATCTTTCCCAAGTTTCTGTCCTCAATCTTTTTTCTCATTATTTTCTCTCTCCTTGTATATATTCCTTTATTCATTGACTTATTCATTTAGCCAATAAATATTTACTCATATGATGAGTTAATTTTTAGTATCATTAATTTTTAGAATAATATAGTAAGTTTGTGGGTATCTTTTAGTTGTTGTTTTTTTTTTAAATTGGGTCAGAGAATGTGAGCTATTGGAGAATGATTCCTTATTACAGAGATTTATCTTGTAACCTAGTATATAACCTTTTATAATGGAAAAAAAATTTTATACAAATGTAGATGAATACTATAATGAACCTCCATGTACCCATCACTCAGCTTCAACAATTATCAACTCATGGCCAGTCTTTGTTCATCTATACTCTACCTACTTATCCCCACATCAGATTATTTTTAAGCAAAGTCCAGACAGTATATAAGTTCACTCATAGATTTTTCATTTTGCATTTCTGAAATACACAGATTCTTTTTTAACATAATCACAATAGCACTACCACTCTCCAGAATTAACAGAAAAATCCTTAATATTGTCTAGTCAGTGTTACATTTCTTGATTGAATCATAAGTATTTTTGTTATTTTGTTTGAATCAAGATCTAAATAAGGACCATATATTGTAATTGATTGGTATGTGCTTTATTTTCCTTTTAATCCGTAGGTTTCCCCTCCATCTTTCTTTTACCCCCTTCACAATTTATTTGTTGAGGAAATGAGTTATTTGTCCTATAGAATATCTCACAGTGTGTGTTGTGCTAATGAGAGCCCCCTGGTCTGATTAACATTTTTCTCTGTCCCTTCTATTTCCTGTAAATTGGTAGTTCCATCTAGAAGCTTGATCATATTCAGATTTTTTTTTTTTTTTTTGACAAATGCACTTCTTCATAGATGATGGTATGTTTTCTCTCTCTGTGTGAAGGGCATAGCCTTTGATATCAATGCCTGGATTCATTAATTCATTAGGGGTTACATAATGATCATATTCAAATTCTATTTCCATTTAGTAATGAGAGTACATCTACAAAGAAAAACTTCCCTCATCAACAATTTAGTTATAGGTATAGTTTTTATGGGAAAGGCAGGATAAATGTGTGAGTCTAGAATCTTCCAAATATTGATTTTTACTCTAGTTATTTGGTCCAGAATGCTAGGCATGTTCATTATATAAAATGTGTTAATTTTGTCATTCAAGTCTTCTCTGGCCTTCCTAATTTTTATCAATTTGATCTATTAGTTTCTAAGGGCAGTATGTTAAAAATCTGTCATGTCTGTAAACTTGTCTATTTGTTTTTGGAATTTTAAAAAATTTTAATTCATGTATTTGAGGTTATTTTGTTAGAAATTATCTTCATTTATCATTAAATAATTAATTTCTTTATAATCTGGTTTAATATTGCTACTTCCTCTGAAAAAAAAAGTATATCTTAGACTCAATGAAGTATAGTAGTTAAATATATTAAAGCCCCCCTCCAAAAAATATTTGGGTGAATTATACTACTTTTAACAATCTTTGTAGAATAGAAAAATAAAGGTAGCTGCTTATTAATAGTGTGTGAAAGAGGTATCTTCCGCAAATATATTTTTAGCTCATTTCTAAAACAGTGTGCTTAAGTTTTTTTCAAACTTGACTAACTGTATCCTAGCAACAATTTAGAATGAAAGTAAAAACCCCATGAGACAGCAGACAAAGAATACTAGATTTTGTCTTCCATATATTTTTGATTTCTGATAAACATCCTAATAATGCTCATTTGTCTTTGTTTTGTTTAAGGATTGTTCAAGTTTAGAAGAATATAACATTGCTGCAGCATTACTCCCTTTGACCAGTGCTTTCTATAGGGTAAGTTCCATTGGTATATATGTAAACTTACTGTAAGTTATATAAAGGTATTCAGTTTGATTTATCATGGGACTACAAGAATCCTGTCCTCTTTTTTTAGATATAAAATTTAATTGAAGTAATCGTTCATACATGAACATACATAAGAAATTAGTGTATAATAAAAGTTATGAATTTTTAAAACAAACATGCATATCATCATACAGGGCTCCCAAACATTACCCCACCACCAACACCTTGCATTGTTGTAAAACATTTGTTACACACTATGGAAGAGCATCATTAAAATATTACTAATGATAGCCCAAATCTTATATTTAGTATATTTTACCCCAACCCACCCAATTATTAACATTCTGTGTTAGTATTATATATTTCTTATAGTTCATGGGAGAACGTTCTCATATTTGTTCTGTTAAGCACAGTCCATCTTCCACCACTGGATTCCCTGTATTATACAGTCCTATGCTTTGTGCAGTCCATTCAAAGTGTACACTCGGTGGCTATCATTTTCATTACAGATTAGTGCTGTGATCACCTCAGTCAATTTTAGAACTCCCCATTCCCTATATTACCCCTGCCCCAAGTAACTTGTATTCTAATTTCTGACTATATGAAGTTGCATACTCAGTTTTTTTCATATCTATGAGAGCAAACAATATTTGTCCTTTTGGGTCTGACTTATTTCATACAACATAATGTCCTCAAGGTTTATCCATGTTGTCATATGCATCCCGATTTCATTTCTTCTTACCACTGAATAGTATTCCACTATGTATATATATCACAATATTATTTATCCATTCATCGGTTGATGGACACTTGGGCTGGGTCCTTATTTTAGCAGTTGTGAATAATGCTGCTGTGAACATTGGTTGCAAATGTCAGTTCATGTCCTTGCTTTCAGTTTTTCTGAATATATTCCTAGTAACAGGATTGCTGGATCATACGGCATGTCTATATTCACTTGTTGAGGTACTGCCCAACTATCTTCCACAGAGGCTGCACCATTCTACACTCCCACCAACAGTGAAGGAATGTTTCTATTTCTATATATCCTCTCAGCACTTGTAGTTTTCTCAGTTTTTTTAATAATGGCCTTTCTATACGGTGTGACATGGTATCTCATTGTAGTTTTGATCTGCATTTCCCTAATAGCTAGTGATGCTGATCATTTTTTCATGTGTTTTATTAGCCATTTGTACTTCCTCTTTGGAAAAATGTCTATTCAAGTGTTTTACCCATTTTATAAATGGGTTGCTTGTCTTTTTGTCATTGAGTTGGATAATCTCTTTATATAACATAGATATCAAATCTTTATCGGATAAGTGGTTTCCAAATATTTATTCGCATTGTATAAGCTGCCTTTTTACTTTCTTGGCAAAATCTTCTGAAGAACAAAGTTTTTAATTTTGAGGAAGTCCTATTTATCTATTTTTTCTTTCATTGCTTATGCTTTGGGTGCAAGGTTTAAGAAAATAAACACCTACCTAAGATCTTGAAGATCTTTCCCTACATTTTCTTCTAGGAGTTTTATGGTTATAGCTTTTATATTTAGGTCTTTGATCCATTTTGAGTAAATTTTTATATAAGGTGTGAGATAAGGGTCTTCTTTTATTTCTCTTGGATATAGCTATCCAATTAGTTGTCCCAGCACCATTTGTTGAATAGGCTCTCTGGCCTAGCTGGGTGGGCTTGACAGCCTTGTCAAAAATCACTTGACACTAGATGTGAGGGTATTTTTCTGAGTTCATGATTTGATTCCATTGGTAAATATGTCTTTCTTTATGCCAGTACCATACTATTTTTTACCACTGTCACTAAGTAATATGCTTTACAGTTAGGAAGTAAGAGTCCTCAAGGTCATTCTTCTTTTTAAAGACATTTTTGGTTATTCGAGGCCCCTTAACCTTCCAAATAAATTTGATAATTGGTTTGTCCATTTCTGCAAAAAAGACTATTGGGGCTTTTATTAGGATTGTGTTGAATCTGTAATTCAGTTTGGGTAGAACTGACATCTTAATGATATTTAGTCTTCCAATCCAAGAACACAGAATGTCCTTCCATTTATTTAAGTCTTCTTTAGTTTCTTTTAGCAATGTTTTATATTTTCTGAATATAGGTCCTTCACATCCTTGGTAAAGTTTATTCCTAATATTTAATTCTTTTAGTCACTATTATAATAGAATTTTTTTCTGACTTCCTCCTCAGATTGCTCATCAGTACTGTATAGAACCCCTACTGATTTTTGCATTTTGATCCACATCCCACCACTTTGCTGAACTGGTCAATTAGTTCTGGTAGCTTTGTTGTGGGTTTTTCAGGACTTTCTAGATATAGGATCATGTTATCAGCAAATAGCAAAAGTTTTACTTCTTCTTTTCTGTTTGAGTACCTTTTCTTTCTTTTTCTTGCTCTAGCTAGAACTTCTAGCACAATATTGAATAACAATGGTGACAGTGGGCATACTTGTCATGTTCCCATTCTCGGCGGAAAAGTTTTCAGTCTTTCACTATTGAGTACAGTACTAGTTGTGGGTTTTTCATATATGCACTTTACTATGTTGAGAAAGCTTCCTTCTTTTCCTATCTTTTGGAGTGTTTTTATCAGGAAAGGATGCTATATTTTGTCACATGCCTTTTCTGTGTCAATCAAGAGGATCATGTGATTATCCTTCAGTCTATTAATGCAGTTTATTACACTAGTTGATTTTCTCATGTTGAATCACCCTTGCATACCTGGAATAAAACCCACTTGATCATGGTGTATAATTCTTTTAATGTGCTTTTGGATTCGGATTGCAAGTATTTTGTTGAAGATGTTTACATCTATACTCATTAGAGAAATTGGTCTATAATTTTCTTTTTTCATAGTATCTTTATCTGGTTTTAGTAGTAGGGTGATGTTAGCTTCATAGAATGAGTTTGGTAGCTTTCCTTCCTGTTCAATTTTTTAGAAGAGCTTGAGCAAGATTGATATTAGATCATCTTTGAATAATTGGTAGAATTCACCTGTGAAGCCATCTAGTCCTGGTCTTTTCATTTTGGGGAGGTTTTTGATGACCGTTTCAATCTCCTTACTCATATTGGTTTCTTGAGATCTTCTTTGTTTTCTAGGGTCAGTGTAGGTTGGTCTTGTGTTTCTAAGAATTTGTCATCTAGTTTGTTGGTGTACAGTTATTCATAGTATCTTCTTATGATCACTCTTATGATCTGTGGAGCCAGTGGTAATGTCCCCCTTTCATTTCTGATTTTATTTATTTGCATCTTCTATCTTTTTTTCTTTGTCAGTCTAGCTAAGGGTTTGTCAATTTTGTTAATCTTCTTGAAGAATCAACTTTTGGTTTTGTTGATTCTCTCTAGTGTTTATTTTGTTCTCATTTTGGGATTGGTTTGCTGTTCTTCCAGGTGTGCGGTTAGGTCTTCAATTATACCTCTTTCTTCTTTTTTAATGTAAGCATCGTTGGGCTATAAATTTTCCTCTCTGTACTGCTTTAGCTGTATTTCATAGGTTTTGCTATGTTGTGTTCTCGTTTTCATTTGTCTCAAGATTCTCATGCAATTTCTTCATTGACCCACTGTTTATTTAAGAGTGTGTTGTTTAATCTCCATGTATTTGTGAATTTCCCCTTTTTCTGCCTGTTTCTTATTTCCAGCTTCATTACTTAATGATTAGGAAAGGGCTTTATATAATTTCAGTCTTTTTAAATTTATTGAGACCTATCTTGTGACCCAACATATGGTCTGTACAAAGAATGTATATCCTGCTGTTTTGAGGTGTAATGTTCTATAAATTTCTGTTAGGTCTAGTTCACTTATCATAATGTTCAAGCTCTCTATTTCCTTATTTATCCTCTGTTCAGATGTTCTATCCAATGCTGAGAGTGGTATTTTGAAGTCTTCAAGTATTTAGAGACATCTATTTCTCCCTTCAGGTTTTGTTTTTGTTTTTGTTTTGTTTTGTTAGGTACTGGGGCCAGGGATTTAACCTGGGACCTCATATTTGGGAAGCTGGCACTCAACCACTGAGCCACATCTGCTCTCTTCCTTCAGTTTTGCCTCATGTATCTTGGGGTATCCAGGTTTGGTGCATAAATATTTATTATAGTTATACTTCTTAGTGAATTTCCACTTTTTAAATTATATAATGACCTTCTTCATGTCTTTTAACAGTTTTCCATATAAAATCTATTTTGTCCCATGTAAGTATCACTACTCCAGTTCTTTTTTGGTTACTATTTGTGTAGAATATCTTTTTCCAACCTTTCACTTTCAATCTGATTGTATCCTTACGTCTGAGGTGAGTGTCTTGTAGACAGCATATAGATGGCTCAAATATTTTTATCCATTGTCGGTCTATGTATTTTGATTGGGGAATTCAGTCCATTAACATTCATTGTTATTACTGTAAAGGTATTACTTACTTCCTCTAATTTATCCTTTGGCTTTCTGTTATCATATCTTACATTGTCTGTCTTCTTACCATTTAAATTACCCTTACTAATAATCATCATTTCTACACTCTTCTATTCTCTTCTCCAAGTCTCTTGCCCTTGTTTTTTCCTTTCAGGCTGTAGCACTCCCTTATGTATCTCTGCTAAATCTGGTATTTTGGTAACATATTATCTCCATTTTTGTTTGTCTGTGAAAACTTTAAACTCACCCTCATTTTTGAAGGACAGTTTTGCCAGATAGAGAATTCTTGGCTAGCAGTTTTACTCTTTCATTACCTTAAATATATCATACCACTACCTTCTTGCCACCATGATTTCTGATGAGAGATTGGCACTTAATTTTATTGAGCTTACCTTGTATGTGATGCATTGCTTTTCTCTTGCTGCTTTCAGAATCCTCTCTTTATCTCTGATATTTATCATTCTGAATTGTAGGTATCTCAGAGTAGTTCTATTTGGAATTATTTTGTTTGGAATGTGTTGTCCTTCTTGGATATTGATATTTATATCTTTCATAAGGGTTGTGAAGCTTTCAGTCATTATTTCCTCAAGTATTCTTTCTGCCACTTTTCTGTTCTCTTCTTCTGGGACACCAATAATGTGTATGTTTCTGCATTTCACATTGTCATTTGATTCCCTGAGACCCTGTTCCATTTTTTCCATTCTTTTCTCTTCCTGTTCTCCTGTCTTTTCAAGTTCAGGTACTTGGTCCTCCAAGTCTCTAATTCTTTCTCTAATCAATTCAAATCTGCTGTTAGATGCCTCTGATGAATTTTTAATCTCATCCATTGTGTGTTTCATTCCCATAAGCTCTGTTACTTTCCTTCGCAGGCTTTCAAATTGTTCTTTATGCTCATCCAGTGTCTTCTTCTTTTTTTTTTTTTTAAAGATCCATCCATCTTTTTATTGCTTGCTGCCCGTGCCTTATTGTGTCCATTCGCTGTGTGTCTCTTCCATGTCCGCCTATCTCCCCCTTGCTGTGAAGTCCTGCTGCATCAGCCCACCGCACCGCGCGGGCCAGCCTGCTCTCACAAGGAGACCCCAGGAAGTGAACCCGGGGCCTCCCGCATGGTAAACGGGGGCTCTATCGATTGAGCCACACCCGCTTCCTGCTGTGAGGTCCTGCTGCATCAGCTTACCGCGCCGCGCAGGCCAGCCAGCCTGCCCTCACAAGGAGACCCCGGGAAGCGAACCCGGGCCCTCCCATATGGTAAACAGGAGCTCCATCCATTGAGCCACACCCGCTTCCCTCCACTGTCTTCTTAATATCCTTTATCTCTTTAGTCAAATTTTCCTTCAACTCCTTGAATTGATTTAGGAGATTTGTGTGATTATCATTGATTAGTTGTCTTAAATCCTGTGTCTCATCAAGATTTTTGGTTTGTTCCTTTGGCTGAGCCGTCTCTTCCTGTTTCTCAGTATGGCTTGTAATTTTTTTGCTGACGTCTAGGTATCAGAATATGTTGGTGAATTTACTCTGATGATCAATTTATCTCTCTTGTCTAGTATTTTTTTTTCACAGCTCTTCTTTGATTTTTGGCTCAACTTGTTCTAAGTCTTTAACACTGACCAGCTTAAGTTATCAAAATAAGGCCAAGTGGGGACCGGATGTAGTTCAAGTGGTTGAGTGCCTGCTTCCCATGTATGACAACATGGGTTCGGTTTGCATTACCACGAGGAGCTTATAGTCTTTATAACATAGCAGATAGTAAATTTAAAAATTTACTATTTTATTTTTAACAATTCCATTTTTAAAAATAAGAGTAATATATATAAATGGATAGAAAATTCATCTAGTACAGAAAATGTAAAATAAAAGCACCTTTTCCCACCTCCACCCCATTTCCCCTGAACAGCTGGTTTCCTATCTGGAAAAAATATATATTTTGCATTGTTGCCAGCATATAGAAATGAAATTATCAAATTTTTTTGTTTTTTATGAAAGGCATCAAGCCATTCATACTATTTTCCCACCTTTCTTTTTTCACTTAATACTATATCTTGGAGATCCTGCCATAATAGCTCATATTCATATTTATTTTTAATAGCTGCATATATATTTGCTTTTTAGAGCAATTTTCATTGGCCCACGTGAAAATTGGTGCTTATCTTTTAGAGCTTTACTACCACAGCTGCTACAAATTTAGTTTTTGTCCCTCCAGATTGGAAGCTTGTAGTTCTTCTCACTTTTCTTCATTTTTGTATGCAATTCATGTTTTGTTTTTTTTAACTTATGAAGCTTTCCTTGAAGGTGGTGCCTGAATAGCCAAGTTTAAGTTGTTAGGATTACTTTTACTGTGAAAAATAATATAATATTTTATATGTATATTATGATTTTTTGCTTATATGGTGCTTTCATTCTCCATTCAGCAAACATTTATTAGGTGTACCAAACCCTTTGCCTTGTGTTGTACAATTACCAATGAGTAACACATGGTCCTTACTCTCAAGAAACCTACTGTCGAATGGCCTTTGGTATCCATTATTCAGCTTTTGACAGCAGAGAAATCATTTCAAAGTTGATGGATAACTTTGGGTTTTCTTTGTTTACTTAAATGACTTTTGTTCAAAGATTATGTTTCTTAAATTAAGAGCTGGAATATATATTCAGTTTAAATTAGAGCTGCTTATCTAGATGTTACTTTGTACAAGATGCTATGTTTGATTGCAATACTTAATCCAACTCAATGAAGAGTTATTTCTATTTTAATGTGATGGAAATATGACTTAATTACATCTATGGTACCTATTCAGGCACCATAGAGGTTCCATAACATTTGGTATAAGTGGCAGATCAAGGATTCAAACTCAATTGTCTGACTTCAAAGCTCATCTTCTTTAAATATAATAGCTTTCCCCAAATGAATACCAATTTATGCAGCACACCTCTGGGAGCTTTTTTTTTTTTTTCCATTTAATTTAGAGATATTGAATTGGCATCACTCCTACCCCCTCTTTTCTCCAAACATTTTCATCCTATATCCATCAAGGATACTTCTTTTAAGCTCTGGCTTGGTGGGAGCAAGGTCAGAAAATGCTGATTAAGGTTAATAAATAATTGTCATATAATAATGTATATTATAAATTATAAATCTCCAATTTCTGAATATTTCTAATGTAAAACATGCAAAGTGCTAAAAATCACATCAAATACACTTTTTTATTTCTCTAATGACTCAGCTATTATTTAAATAACTGGCTTTGCCTTTTCATCATCAATATGGACCCCAATTGTCCTAGTATAGGTATGACAGTAGATAATTCTAACTGATAGAATACAAATAAATCTACTTTCACAGTATTAAGATTTTTGCTGGGAGAAAAGTCTTATAGAAATATAAAGAAATAAGTTTCTTCAGACCTTATTTTTTTAATTGGCAAATGATAATAGAGATTCTTAAAAATCTTCAAAACAGGAAAAGAATTTTGTTTTTCTCAGACTTCATGATCTGGATATACTGCCTTTCATTCAACCTGTCTCAAAAGATTATATTTTTGGCAAAAAGAAATGGTAGGTGGTGATGAAGCATCTTTTTTCTGCTGTAAAATCAAGTATTAATCTTAAAAATAAGTTAGTTCGGCTGAAAACTTTTCTGAGAGTGAAGACAGGCCTAGAGCATCAGTGCTGGTCTGAATCCAAATTTGGCCTGGAAAAGCTATGAACATGTTTATTACAGCAGATGCCTCCAGGGCAGCAGAATTTTAGAATGGCCAGAGAATTAGTGTCTTGCTTTAATTTCCTCCCTTCATTTTCTTGCTGTTCTTTAGAACAATTTAGCATTCCTTCCTCCTCCTCCCTCTTAGCACAGCCTCGCCTTGTTTCTCTTACTTTTTCTTGCAAGTTTTAGAGGCCTGCTTCTTTTTGCTAGTCTCCTAGAAAACTTCTGCTTCTGGGGAACTGTGAATTATTATAATTAGCTTGGAATTACTATTCTTTATCAAGATTATTCTATAGTTACCATTTAAACTAGTGATATAAGGCAACAATGGGGTAATTTACTCAGAAACTCTAGAACAGATATCAATTATTATTGTTTTTCAGTGAATAGTTATATTTGTATAGTATTTTTCTGTGCTTTTTACTTCTTTCATATGGTAGTCAAAGGTATGGGGCTGTTTTGTTCATTCTCCAGAAATAAGACAGCCTACTAGAATTCTGGTTCTCTCTCTGTTCCAAAACAAATTTAGTATAATTCAGTTCCCTAGACAATGAACTACTGCCGTGTGCCAAGTGTTAAGGGTACAAAGGTGAGCAAGTCAACATCACTGCCCTTGAGGAATGCACACACCTAAAGAGTAGATAGATTAATAAAATAAATTACAACATAAGTGTTTTAAAACAGATATAATCTAAGTCCTATAAGAATACATTAATTCCTGGCACAAAAGGAACACTGCAAAGAAAGCATGACATTTGTGCCCTTGAAAGATAAGTGGGCATTTGTCTTAAGGTAGGAATGAGGTGAGAAGTAGATGGAAAGAAAAGATATAAATATTGCAGGCAGAGAAAACACTATGAATCACTTACTAGGAATAATGAATGGAGATGTGGACAGAAGGAAAAGGTAGTCTGTGACCAGATTATGAAGGGTCTTCTATGCCATATTAAGGAATTTAGATGTTATGTAAACAAGGATTTTATATATCTACACTCTTGTGATTTTTAAAAAAGGTTCAAATAAACCAATAGCATAAGCAAGATTTGAAGAAACACAGTTACTTATAATAATTAACCACCTTGGTAGAAAAATTTATTTTGACAAAGACTTTGAGCACCTCTGTAAAATATTGTACGAGGCACTGCAGTGATGTATAAGACATGGTTTTTGCTATCCATTGATTATCTATTGGAGTAGACAGGCATGAAAACAACTAATAGTAAGCAAACTAGTATGAAACTAAGAGAACACTTGGACTGAGTAAGGGTGTGCCAATAATTAAGGAGACTTATCTATTCATTTAAAAATGGTGGGTAGAAATGTTAGCAAGAATTCTGCTTGTAACATTTTTATGCAATTGGTTCTGATCATGATATACACTTAGAGACCAAACAGCAGCACATCTTTCCCATTGAGCATACTGCCATTTGTAATTCATTTTCAACAGATCACTTCAGCAATCATTTATTGAACACCTAGTATAGTTCAGATGCTGCAAGAATGGTGATGATACTGACAATAATGATGATAGTGATAGTTAACATTTATTAAGCATTTATTTTGTGCCGAGCACTGTGGCTAAGTACTTTATATGCCTTAGATCATAACAACCCTATGATCTATGTATTATCACTGTCTCCATTTTACAGTTGAGGAAATTGAGGCTTAGATAAATTTAAATAACCTGCCAAGGTCACACAGCTAGTAGTGGGGAGATGTAGAACTCAAACCTAGGGACTTCTATTTTGGCAATATGGCATACTGGATATTCTGAAACACCCCTCCCTCCAATCACCACCACCACCACCATCAATAAAACACTGCAAATGAAGAGTAAAATGCAAATATGCTTTTAAATGCATAACTAAGAAAAGAAAGTAAGGAAACTCTTCTAAGGTGAAAATGGAAAGGACAAGGGGAATCTAAAGTGGCATGTTGGTGCTAAAGTTGCAACTAACCTGAAAACTTCTAGCAATACCTGGAACCAAGAACCTTCGGTATTGGGAGGAGAGACTGAAATTTGTAAACATATTTACACTCAGAAATTAAAGAAATAATTTCTAAGCTGCAGTAATCTCTTACCTGATTATTGTCTTCTTACTGGTCTCCGTGCATTCATCCTTGCCCCCTTATATTATCAACACAGCTACCATGGTTATCCTTTTAAAACATAAGTCAAATCATGTCATTCCTGTGCTCGAAGTCCTCCATTTACTTCTCATCTCACTCAGAGGCATTTTCCTAAATTAACTGCATGATTTTGTCTCTCTTTTCCCTCATGTCTTTGCTTAAATTTTACTTCTCTCAAGGCCTATCCTAACTATTCTATTTAATTAACTTATTTATTTCGTTAGAGAAACTACCCTATTTAATATTTTCATCTAACCTCCTCTAACACTCTTACTCCCCCTTACCTGCTTTTTTTTTTCTTTTTGGCATAACACTTATTACCTTAATATATTTATTTTCTGTGTCTTGCCACTGGAATGTGAACTCCATGAAGGCAGGAATTTTCATTTATTTTGTTCACTGGTGTATTCCCAACACCCAGATTGTACCCAGTATGTGATCTGAGTTGTTTTTTTTTAATATATATGTATACTTTTAAAAAATACTTAGATTACATAAATGTCACATAAAAAATATAGGGGATTCCCATATGCACCACTCCCTACCCCTCCCACATTTTCCCACATTAACAACATTGTTCGTTAGTGTGGTACATTTGTTACAATTATGAACACATTTTGGAGCATTGCCACTAAGCGTGGATTATAGTTTACATTGAAGTTTACACTCTCTCCTGCACAATTTTGTAAGTTATGACAAGGTATATAATGGCCTATATCTGTCATTGCAGTGTCATTCAGGACGATTACCAAGTCCCAAAAAAGCCCCCGTATTACAACTTTTTTTCCCTCTCCCTGCCCCCAGAGCCTCCAGTGGCCACTGGCTCCACATCAATGTTGTAATTTCTTCCATTGCTAGAATCACAATATGTCTATAGTAGAATACCAGTAAGTCCACTCTAATCCATAGTTCTTTCCCCAATCTTGAGGATTCCGGGATGGTGATGTCCACTCCACCTCTAATTGAGAGGGGGCTTATATCCCATGGGGAAGATGGATGGGACTATCTTGCTTGCAGTTGCAGAGTCTCTCTGTTCCTTGGGATGGTCGTTGTCCATCATCATCTCCTTTTAAAATGAGTGAAATGAGAGAACAAAAATATAGTACAGAGGATCAACAAAGCCAAAAGTTGTTTTTTGAAAAGACTAACAACTAGAATTCACACTCCGGTTTTGTCTAACTCTAAACCCATGGCTTTAACCCATACACAGTACACAGCTTCCAAAATATAGCTTTCTTCTGCCTTCACAAGACTTACCAGCTAGTGAGTGGATGCTGGAGTTGACTGCCTGGAACTTAATTGCTCTGTGGTTTGGGCATGTCCTATGGCAGAGTCTTTATCTATAAAACAAGGATGATACTATCTACCTTGTAGGGTTGCTATGAAGATTAAATGGAATAGCACATGTAAAGTGCTTTCTGCCCAGCACATAATAAGCCTCCAATAAATGTTAGTGACTGCTGTGGACTGTCATTAACAGGGGACACTTTGGGGTAGAAGAAGCCTAGAAGGTCTAGTCAGGTCTGAGGTCTATTCTTCCTGTCCTCTTCAATGAGATTGTAAATTCAATTACTTGAATAAGCCAGACAAGCAATGTAAATGATTGAAGTGAAGACTGTTGGTAAATGGAGAATGCTTACCCCATGTTAAAGGAACATCAGCTCTTTCTTTCCAGTTATTTGTTATCAGACAAAAATGTGAGCACAGTTTGCCAGGTTTTCCATTTTTCAAATGTAGCCAGAAATCCACTTAAACAACAACAACAAAACTGCTGGGTGCCATTTGGTAGCCTCTTCTTTAGGGCTTCCATATGAATCTATCCAGAAAACAATGAAAATTGCAGAGACTTTTACAGAGGTGATTACTATAACCTGTTTGGAGGAAAGAAAAAAGAAAAGAATAGAGGTCAGAATCTTGAACATAAATCTATGGAATGAGAAAAGGAAGAAAAGCCAGAGAATGAGACAACACAAGAGAAGTTACATGTAGGCAATCAAGTGAAGTTAAAAAATTCCTACTTTGGAATAGAAGTTAAAAGAAGGTTGCTAGTTTGAGCAGTCTTTTAGTAGGTTATAAAGTGCCATTAAAAATCAACTGATCATTTATTTTGCAATAAAACAAGGAAATAAAATTATGAGCTAAAGCCAGGCTTTAATTTATTCTAGAGTAGCACAGAATTCTGTATATTCTATTGTCCCCTCCAAGTGCTTCTTTTTTTAAAAAGTGTAATCACCTTCAACTTCAACAGGCACCATGAAGGGACTGTGTGTTTGACAAAAGGAACATTGCCCTCCCCTCCCTAATTCCTAGACAGTAGGAAGTGAAGGGAAAGATGGCACTGAAGGAAGAAACCATCCCATCCGCTGGAAAGTCATGCAAGAGGAGAGTAGGCTAGGCTGTAGAGGTTGTCCAGAATGGATCTGATCCTGATTCTTCCTCAGCCTTAGTTCACCTGGAATCCTATATCCTGTTACAGGAGGTTTCCAGGGCAGTCAAGTAACACCAGAAATATAGATTTAACAATAACTTAAAACATGGAAATTTTCTTCGAATGTTTTCATATTCTAGAGAAAATGGACTTCTTCCAAAATTATATCCATTTTTACTTTGCTATTACCATGTATAGAATACAATATAAATTGTTTATGTCCCCCAATTTGAAAATGGAACTATCCAGCCTTAATGTCCACTGTGGTTTTCTCAGAATCAGTAAAATCTCTGCTATTTCTACCCACTTGTAAAACTTGAAAAAAGAAAAAAGATATGATTGTGAAGTATAAAGTCCTGGACTAGACAGGGTTTTATTCATGGGCAACATGAGGATTGGAAGAAAATACTAAACAGTAGATTTTAAATTCTGTAAAGAATATTTAAAAGTTTTTCAGTAATGCAATTAAAATTACATGAGCTTAGGGAGCAGATGTAGCTCAAGCGGTTGAGCGCCTACTTCCCACATTCGAGGTCCCAGGTTTGATCCCTGGTGCCTCCTAAAAACAAAACAAAACAAACAAATGATAAAACCAACTCAGGGGAACTGATGTAGCTCAGTGGTTGAGCACTAGCTTCCCACATACAAGGTCCTGGGTTCAATCCCCGGCCCCGGTACCTTATGAAAAATTTAAAAATTACATGAGTCACTCAGGAGTGTTAACATCAACTTCAATAGTGGAAAGTTATACTATTTGAATATCTAGGTCCCAGAAAGATTTGTTTTGTGGGTTTTCTGTCTTAAGGTGTTCCCATGAAATGTCGAGAATGTATTTACATTAATAAATACATAACTTATTTTGTTAGGTTTGCTTTTCCCTGAATATTACCTAGAACAATTGGAGAACAGTGGTTCATTCTTGATTTATCTCATGAAATACATGTGACAGTCTAAGTGGAAAGTCAGAAACTGGGCACCGATTGTGGTGCCTACCACTGAGCTTGGGTAGATAGGGACACTCCTGGGCCAGGGTTCTTTTGAGCACAAATATTTGGTACACCCAGCTTTGGGACAAATGCTTGGCCTCACTTCCATTGTGTTTCAGGAAAGGTGAAATCTGGAACTTTGGGATAAGGAGCAAATATGCTACCAAAACTATACAAGGAAAATGAAGGTTTAGAGAGAGTCAGCTTCCAATGGAAAAGAGCAGTGAAAAGGCTAATGTAATATAGCAGAAATTCCTACCCTCAACTCACTTCATCCGAAGCAGCTTCACTTTTTGTGTGTGTGTTGTTGTTTTTTTTTTTTACATATTGCATCTACAAATTAGCCTTAAGTTACATTTAAAAAAATTGTTTTTTGAAACACACTTCCATTTTTAAATAGTTAAAAGCAAAAACTAAGGTCTGGATTGTTGGCTCTTCATTCTTCTTTGTGTTTATGATATCTAGCACAGAGCATGTCACAAAAAAAAAGTTTTGTTGAATTGAATTAATTATCCAAGGTTCAATAAAAGAGCCCAGGTCTCCTGATCCCAAATCATTTGCTCTGTGCGAATTCTAATCCTTTGGCAGGATCCTCAATCCTGTGCTGCATTTTCAAATCGCCCTGAGTGCTTTTAAAGACAACAGATGCAAAGCCCCTACTAAAAGCCAGGTGAACCCAAATGTATAGGCTGAGGCCTGAATGTCAATGTCTTAAAAGTTCCACTGGTGTTGGATTCAGAAGTCTTTAAGGTTCTCAAAATTCTGAGGTTCTATCATTCACTTTTGTGTAAATGCTGATACCTACTATAGCTTGATGGCATACTTCACCAGTAGACACTGGTTGTAAAGACAGTACTCGCCGGGGTGGGGGGGTGGGGGTGGGAAACGAGATTGTAGGGTTTCAAAAATAACTTACTGCCTGATTTTGTTAGATCTATAAATTCAAGATTCTAAAAGCAGATTAATGAAAAAGGAGGGATTCCTATTTTAATTCATTGCCTCTGTTGATTCAAATTTAAAAGTATTTATTCAGTTTGTTCTTTGTGTCCAGGACCTTTTGGTAAGCTAAATGAGAAACCTAAACATAGAAGATCTAGCGTCTGCCTTTAAGGAACCTGTGATTTATTATAATTGAGTTGGGAAAAAACTTATGTAATGCAATAATAACATCACCTAACATTGACTGAACACTTCCCTGGTACCAGGCAATATACTAAGCACTCTCCATGTGTCATGCCATTTAATCCTCACAGTCATAATCTTGAGAGTTTATGAGATAAAAATCCCGTTTTTATCCTCATTTTACAGATGAGGAAACTAAAGCACAGAAAGATTAAGTAACTTGCCCAAGGGATTTAAATTCAGCAATCTAACTCCAGAACCTTTGTGCCTATCAGTCAACCTACAGACTAGTGAGAGATAATAAAAATGTTTGCTTTAAAGCCACTAGGTTTTGGGATAGTTTTTCACCCAGCAAAAGATAGCAAACACTGGCATATAGTAAGTGCTGTGGAAGTTAGCCATAGTATTGGAAGTTAGCCAAAACTATTATCACTCTGTAGATTTTTGATATCAGGTTGTGAAGTCCAAATATGATCAATAGGGAGTTATGGTAGGTGCTTGGGCAAGGAGACCCATGTGAATTAAACAATATTTTATCATCTTTGCAGTGTAGTATGTTTTTTTTTTTTAAATATTGATTAGTTTAAGAGAACTGTGGAGAAGATATTTTCAAGTACCATATTAGAAAATTCACAAAAATGAAACACCATCTATAGAAGTGCTAATCAATGCCCCATGCTAAATTACTTCAATATTAAAATACCTGCCAAAGTTACACAATTGTATAGCCTCTGTGATTCAGGATATCATGTCACAATAAACAATTATTGTTATTCCTCATGGTTACATTCAGAAGTTTACTGGCTTCATGGAATTTTGTAGAATGTTTTCTATAAAATAACAATGAAAGCACTGTTTCAGAATTCTCAGAGATTAACAAATAATGAGGAAATTTGTTTTCACTCAAGAAAGCCCTAGAATGCTTTCTCTGAAATGTTCTCTGGCTGCTGTTTTTATTTTTGCTCTCTCTCAAGTTAAGGAGACATTTGTATTGGAATGGAATTTTTGTCTATTTACATATCATTGATTTCCCAATTGCATATTTGATGACTTGATCATTATGTTATGAAGATCTTTGGTGTTACAAGGAAAGCTGTGGAAAAGCTACACATTTTGCTTTATGATTTTTCTTACAAAAACAAATTCATTTAATTAGGGGGTAGGGGAGAGTGGAATTACAGAGACTATACTTGGTCAAAGCCAAGGTCTGTTATCTTTTCCATGCAAGAAATTAAATTGAAGCTGACATGACTTCTGGGAAGTACATTGCAGCTGACATCTGGGTATGTCCCATGCCAGAGTGTTATCTGAGAAATCAGTTTACCACAACTGGAATCTGAATCCACTAGAAGAATTGATTTTTAAAAATTACTGGACTATACCATCTTATTTGGAATTAATAAACTTTAAAATTTTTACAGCATAACTGTGGCAGGATGCTGTGTCACTATTAACAATTCTATATGTTCAGTTTCAGTGGCTTCATCCCAGGGTTTCAAACTTTGTATGTGACAATATATTTTAGAATTACCATCCTAGCCCTAATAGAATGCTGAACACATCCCTTGGTGCTCTGGATGGAAAATGTTAGTGGTTATATTGTAATTTGCTTTTAGGTGCCAATGCTGGTGCAGAGAGTCTTCTGTCACAAATGCAAACCTTATTTAATCATTCTTTAATTCATTCATATCTTTTGTTAGCTATCCTGTTTTTCTTCTTGGTCTTGAAAAAAATGAGATTCTATATCCAAAAGTGCTTTAGGAATGCTTATTTTTCCATTAATGGGATTAAGGCATGCATCTGAGTTGAGTGGCCATCAGCAGTGAATGGATGTAAATAAATTATAAATCTTTCCTATCCCTCCTCATCCTTAAATTTGAAAGCCATACTTCTTTTGTCCAGATCATTGATAAAAAATGTGAAAAAAAAAAAAAAAAAAGGCAGAACTTCTTAGGCTACTTGATGCTTCCTTTTAGCGTAGGTTCAATCCATTTGGTCATTAAATGTGGAAAACAAGAAGGAAAAAGTCATTTGGTATCAAATCACAGAATGCCTCGAATATCATATTAAGGAGTTTAGACTAATATTGTTCTCCATACACTAAGGAGTATGCAATGGCATACTCTTAAGAGGACAGTGATGTGAATGTGTTTCAGAAACTTACAGCAGTATAGAAGATGCTCAGGAGAACTGAGAGGCTGGGGGAATTGAGAGCACTTAGGAGGCTAGTATAACAGAGAAGTGCTGAGGAGAGCACTTAAGGAGAGATACATAAAGTTATCCATGGCATGGCTTCCTTGTAGCAAGGTAACAAACCAGATGTCTACAGAGGCCAAACAATGCAAATGAGTTAAGCAGCGCAATTGAAGAGCACTGTCTCGTCTAAAGGGGGCAGCTACTACTCAGTTCCAGCAGTTTCCATACGGGAATGCAGGAACACTGTTACCATATCTTTCCACTTTTCAAGAGAAGTTGCTAATTTAGATTTTAGGTAAAATTTCTTCATTTTTAATGTTGACTTAATGTTTTAAAATCCCTAGACAGGAGGAGGATGTGGCTCAAAAGGTTGGGCGTCCGTCTGCCATATGGAGGGACCTGGGTTCAATCCCCAGGACCTCCCGGTAAAATAAAAAAAAATAAAAAAAAAATCCCTAGACAGCCAAACAAAATATATCTGAAGCCAGATGCAGCTAATAGGATGTCAGCTTTGTAACCTCTAGCTTTTAGCTTCTTTTGGTTTTGAATTCTTGTATGATATGAAAAAGGCCTAAATTTTAGAGTGAGAAAGATCTGGATTTGAATCTTGCCTCATCCTGAGAGCTCAAACATATTTAACACTATGAACTTTGATTTTTCTCCTCATAACATGAAGATAATAACTAAGGATGAAATGAAGTGATACATATAAAACACAGCATAGTAACTAACACATAGTAAGTGTATAATGAATATTTATTGAATGAAAAACAGGACCTAAATTCAAATATTGAATGCTTGCATCATCAGTTGCTAGATATACATTGAAGAATAAAAGAGACATAGTCCTTATGCTCATAAAGCTTAGCCAGGGTCCTACAACTGATAAGTGGCAGGGCCAGGATTTGAACCCATGTCAACATTTTAACTACTATTCTACACTACCTGCTATCTGCACCCCAGCTACAGCTTGAAACAAAACCCTTCTACTTAGTAACTCTCACCCCAAGGAAGGTATAAACAACCATTAACATGTGTGCTTTCTGCTTAGCTGGATCTGTATTAAACGGCTTTTTATATACCTAACAATACATCTATGGTAACCAGCAGCAGACAGGAGTGTGCTCTTCACAATGACTAAGCAAGGCGACCTAAATCGCAGTGAGAGAGAACTGCCTTTGCCCAAAGGTGAGCTGTTTGCTCCTGCTGTGGACTTCTACCTTACCTACTACTCCGAGGCAGTACCTCCACAGGACCCCTTGAGAGTTCTGGTCTGCTGCTCTGGGAGTCACAGGGCATACTTGATTAGTTTGGTTTTCATGGGTCTTAATGTTTTCGTTTAGGGCAAGGACTCTCAGACCTTAGGATAGGAATTACAGCCTGATAACATAATTGAGGAAAGAATGGAAAACACAAAACTCATGACTTTTTGTGGGTAGTAAAAACAAAGATTTTATTAACAAGTTGTCTCTAAAGAAAACTTTATAAATAGATTACTCTTTCAGTTAAATTTTGCTTAGATAGCACTGTTTCCATCCTATTAGTCACCATTGTTTGCATTTTTGAGAAGTGGTGGATTTGAAGGGGAATTTGTGGAGGAGCTGCTAAATTACAAAGGAAATTATTACAGCAGAAAATAAATTATGTAGTGCTATAAATACTTGACTCAGTGAATCAGCAAATTCCCTTTATGTCCAAAGTGCAAACATTTTGTGCCTAACTCATGAGGTCTGCTTTTAATTTCTGCAGCTTTGCAGTTGTCCCTGTTTGTCATTGAAAGATTTTTACATGTTGCAAGAGGCATAAAGATAAAGAGTATTCATTTTCAGAGGGAGGTTTAAATGTTGCGGAAATGAAAGCAGGGGGAGTCATAGGAGTGCTTCAGTTTTGATGGCAGGGGATTACAAAGAAGAAGTCAGAGAACTGCCTAGAGTGATTATGAGAAATTCACTGGGGTTATTATACTCTCTGAGCTAATAAAATTAGAATTGTAATCTTAGAAGCAAAACTCTGGAAAATATGTAACTAACTTTTAAGAATTCAACAAGCACTCTGTGCATCACCAATGCATTTATTTAAGATACTTTACTAGGTATTTGAGTTGAGGCAGAGATGTACCAGGCCTCAACTCAAATGCAGACATACGTTTTAAAATAATGATGTACACACATTTTAAAAATATTTTACATTTAACTGATTAATAGTTTGTTTACTTTGTAAAACCTAAGTTGTCACTTTAATAAATATTATCTCTTAACGAGCATGCAAAATATAAGAATATATGAACTAATTTTATAAAATATATTTTTTTATAAAACAGAAAAGTATTACTTATAAAAATCTCTATATCTTGATCATTTGTTTGTAATACAAATACTAATATTCTTTATTGTTGGAGAAGAACTGATCATTTTTCACACAGCATAGGTAAGAAAGGGAGGAGAAAAGCATCACTTTATGTATCCAAAAAACAAATCATATTTGACTCCTGCCATACATCCTCACTGCCTTACACATCCAAAGGAGCTGGAAAGAACAGTAAAGTAAAGCTACCATTTGGCTACAAACATATAGTTAATAAATCCACTATTTCCCTCTCTCCTCCTTCTTTCCTAGTAGTTTCCCAGTGTTACATGATATGCATTTTATTACATTGGCAACTAATATCTGTTAAAAATAAGGTTTTGGAATACTGTTCTGTCTTGTATAATTTTGAGAGAGATTCTGACATAGCATTTCAGCACATTCTTAAGTAAAATTGTTCTAAATACAATACAAAATAGAATGAAATAATTGTTAGAGAAGAGTAAACAAAGTTCTACTCAAGATAAGAAATAAAGAGCCATCATGGAAGGCATTTTGGAAGTAGCATTTGAATAAGTCCTTGGAAAAGGGGTAGGATTTTAACCTTCAGCGGTTGGAAGGAGGGATTCCAAGAACAGGAAGCAGCTTGAACAATATCATGGCAGCAAAAAGCAGAGAGCATGTTCAGCACACAGAACATTCAGCTCTTTCTCCTAGAGAATGACATGTAAATGAGTGAATAGTACTCAGAAAGTCAAGAAAGGGAGAACATTACCAAACTATTTAGTTTCTGGTTTCAGCACTCTTCAAACTAGCTGTGTCACTTGGTTATGTATCTTTACTTCTTTCTGTCTCAGCATTCCCATGTGTCAATAAAAAAAATCAAACTATCTTTGAGGTTTCTTCTTGCTCAATGAGTCTATACTTCAGATTATATGTGTGGTTTAAGTTGAGCAAGTATTATGTGTTTGTGTGTGCTGGCATATTTTCACTTGTGCTCTCATATTAGCAGACGAGCACATTTCTGCAAGTGTTTGATAGACAAATCTACTACCATTTAGGTAGGTTGCATTTAAACTCCTCCCATCTCTTCATAAACTGGGAACCTGTTTTCACATATTCCCAGGACTAAAACTGGATACCCCAGGGAGGGTTGGCCAGGCAAAAGAGGAAAACATGATGTATTAGTCAGCCAAAGGGGTGCTGATGCAAAGTACCAGAACTCTGTTGGCTTTTGTAAAGGGTATTTATTTAGGGTAGAAGCTTACAGTTACCAAGCCCTGAAGAGTCAAACTCAAGGTACCATAAGAGGTATTTTCTCACCCAAAGTCTGTTGTCATGTGTTGATGCAAGATGGCGGGCAATGTCTGCAAGGGTTCAGCCTTGCTCTTCCTCTTAAGGCTGTGTGGTCCCAGCTTCTTCTGATCTCAGCTGTAGGCTGGGATAAGTCTCTCTCCCCGGGGCTTGTTTCTTTCCTGGCTCAGCTGCAGCTGTAGGCTATCAGGCTCATTCTCTTCCCAGGGCCTCTGTTGTATCTATGGAGCTGTCTTTATTCCTCTGTGTTCTTTTCCTATGGGTTTACTTCGTGTGAGCATCTGTTTCATCCTCAAAGGGGGTGGGACTCAATGCTGAGTCACACTCTAATGACGTGGTTAGATCAGCACCCTAATCTTAACATAATTTAATGAGACGTCTCAGCTGAATATAATACAATCAAAGGGTTATCACAACCAGTTTACAAACATAATCTATATTTCTTTTTGGAATTCATAAATAATATCAAACTGCTACACATGGTTTCTCTAGCCTTATTCCATTGCTTTTTCCCTACTTCACTGGTCCTCTTATTTTTCCCTGCTTTATACTTTCAATTCCCTCATGACTGCTCATTCTACTCTTTTATTGAAACTAGTCTCATGGCTTTTTTCAAACTAAGTTGTAGACAACCAGGTAAACGTGCTCCCACCCCCAGCCTGCAGAGATACTTGTTTTATAGGAGGAACTAAGCCTTAAACTGCAAGAATGAAATACCAATAGTGAAATTTTGGACAGCAATGAATGATACAAGGAACTAATGGCAGGGGATTTTGTAGCATCTCTGAAAGCTTTAGAAGTGAGATATGATCCTCTGGGGCTTAAGAATCAGCTCCAGTCCTAGAAAAGTTTAATGTAGCTTTAGAGCTATTACTCTTAGCATTAGACCTGTCCTAGTTATTTTTAACAAGGCAATTATTGCCATTTACGTATTTTCTAGAATTCTAGATGTAGTTGTTGGCTCACTCATACAAACACTTGAATAGCTTCGACCCAGTCTATATGACTCAAAGAGATAATTCTTCCTCTTGGGAAATGGGTACTAGGTCATCAGCTTATTCCTCAATCTAGAGGCTCAGCTTTAATGAATCTTTCCAAAAATAAATAAGGAACCATAGAATTAAAGTTGAAGAATAGCTGCTTTCCTCGAAAACAGGCAAGTATTTCTTCTCAAGAGATAAATTTTTTTTCCCATTTAATATAGTCAGCTTATTAAACTAAGTTTTTCTTCTACCTCTATCAGTTACACATCCAAGTGAAAAAAGTATTATCTTCATAATGAACTTGAGCTAGAAGCCTTGGTGACTCATCTGAGAATATTCTATAAGTCAAGAACTTTCCAAGGTCCAATTCCAGTATTTACTGCTCTGCAGCCTCCACTTTGTGTAGGCATCACCTCAGTGAATCACACTTGCTGTTCCTCACTCCCTCTCTGAAGACCACAGTTTCAAAATAAAACCTTAAAAAATGTAGAACCTGAAGTAACAGTTGCAGTTTAAATGCAGTTTAAAGTCAACCCATGGTTGACTTTACCATGGATGCAACCTACAGTTTTAGTATTTGGTCTTTGACAAGAGTCTTAAGTTTTTGAGTAAAAATCATCAGTGAAATTTGGAAAATTTTGGCCCCAAGATATTGATTTTGTTGTTTATAGGAAATGCTTTCAAGACCTACTTTTTTTTTTTTTTTAACTCTGCTAACAAAATAATTTATTTTTTATGTCTCTGGAAAAATTGATTGACAGAAACTAAGGAAGGAAAAGACGTAATACAAAATTGTAATTCAATGGTACAGTGGTTTCTGCCTTCATCTAGTAAAAAGTAGAAAATAGTATAAGGAAAAAGTTCATTTTTCTTAGGCACAGTATTATTTACTTAGTAATAAAAATTCAAGTTTGAAATCAGAGCTTGCTGTGTTTTTCGTCTAGATTCTTTGTCACCAGAACAGTCTCTAAAATAAAGTGACATTATCCAAATTTAATCAGAGGATTTGAACTCTAAACTTTAATCACACAAGGAAAAATATGTACTCTTTCTGGGGCTTTCACCTTTGTCTTTTTTATCCGAATAAAGTCGGTGACCTATTACATGCAGGACATTTAGAACTGGATGGCAATAGACAGATTTCTAGGTATCTGACTTACTTCCTCACCTAGTTGCCCCTGCCGGTCCCTGAAACCACTTACTGTTCCTCTACCCAGGCAGGTACTTATACTTTTCTGAGATATCCATGGCTTCCCAGGTAGGCTTTCTGCTGTTGTACTATGACCTAGTAAGAGTCACTGTCCCCACTACTATCTTGAGCCCCTGGCTGCTGTTACTATTTGCTGAGCACATACTAAGGGTCAGGTACTATGCTAAGTATTTTACATATTGGATCCTCCATCCTCCATGGAGCAGAGCTACCATAAAATAGTTAGCACAATATGTCTCTTGGCCTTGCTTCCATACTGTACCTTCGGAATTCTCAGACTGCAGTGAATGGCTATATACCACTCATGACTGTAAGCTAATATTCTCATCATGTACTTATCCACATTTCTTTTTACCTTTGTGACTGGCTACAAAAATGACTTTTTAGTGATTGCTGCAGCCCACTGAAAAGACTCCCTGAGTCCTAGAAAGGCAATTTTCCTCTGTTAAAGTGGCATCCAAGAATCTTTAGATTTACCAAAACTATTTTTAGAGTAAGCAATCTATTATTTTTATCTAGAAACAATATTCATTCCATCAGTCAAGGAATAAGAGTTACTTTGGACCATATGCTATTTTGGTTAAACAGATAGCCTCTTTGTATTTGTTATGCTGTCTCTGGAACCTGCCAAGCCAGTGGGACTTGGGCTATTGAACCCAGTAGCTGTCAGTGCCTCTTCCATCCTACTCTTTGTACCATTGCCTTATTATGAATTTGCAACTCTCTACTCTAGATCTGTTTGTTTGCTTGCTTGCTTGTTTGTTTATTTGTTTGTTTGTTTGGAATTAACTTTTTTTAAACATATAAATGTTTTATTAGAGAGGTTGTGAGCTTATAAAACAATGATTCATTATGTCCAGAATTCCCTTCCCCCTACACCTTACATTGTTGTGGAACATTTGTTACAGATTATGAAAGAACATCATTAGACTATCACGACTAACTATGGTCCATAGCTTACATTTGGTATATTTTTTCCCGTACACCCCTATTATTAACACCATGTGTTAGTATTGTACATTTGTTGTATTCATGAGAGACCACTCTCATATTCATACTGTTAACCACAGTCTATCTTCCACCACATGGTTCACTGTTATACAGTCCCATGCCTTACAATCCATCCAAAAGTATGCACTCAGTGGCTCTCAGTTTCATCACAGAGTTTGTACAGTCATCACTTCAGTAAATTTTGAACATTTTCCTTAGTCCAAAGGAAAAAAATCCCACACAACCCTATTATTGACCCTTAGCGTTGATATAGTACCTTCTTTGACACTGATGCAAGAATATTACAATGTTGCTGTTAACTGTAGTACATAGTTTACATTAATTGTATTTTTCCCATGCATCACCATTTTCTTAGCATCACCTACCACTAGGTCTTGAAGATGCTTCCCTATATTTTCTTCTATGAGTTTTATGGTTCTAGCATTTATATTTATGTCTTTGATTTATTTTCACTTAATTTTTGTGTAAGGTGTAAGATAGCGGTCCCCTTTCTTTCTTTTGGATATGGATATTCAGTTTTCTCAGCACCATTTTTTGAGTAGACTGTTCTGGCCCATCTAGGTGGGGTTGACAGCCATGTCAAAAATTATCTGACCATAGATGTGAGAGTCCATCTCCGAACCATTAGTTCAGTTCCATTGGTCTATATGTCTATCTTTGTGCCAGTACCATGCTCTTTTTTTCCACTCTAGCTAGATGATATAATTTAAAATCTGGAAGTGAGAGTCCTCCAACTTCGTTCCTTTTAAGATGCTTCTGGCTATTCAGGGCCCTTTAGCCATCCAAATAAATTTGATGATTGTGTTTAACCATTTAATTAAAAAATACTGTTGGAATTTTTTTCAGGATTGCATTGAATCTGTATATAAAATTTGGGTAAAATTGACATCTTAACAATATTTAGTCTTCCAAGCCATGAACACAGGGTAATCTTCCATTTATTTAGGACTTCTTTGATTTCTCTTAGCAATGAATTGTAGTTTTCTGAATACAAGTGCCTTATGTACTCAGTTAAGTTTATTTCTAAATATTTTATTCTTTCAGTCACTATTGTAAATGGAATTATTTTCTTTACTTCCTCCTCAAATTGTTCATTGCTAATGTATAGAAACTCTACTGATTTTTGCATATTAATCTTATATCCTACCACTCTGCTGAACTCATTTATTAGCTCTAGTATCTTTGTTGTCGGTTTTTCGGCTCTTTCTAGGTGTTGGATCCTATCGTCTGCGAATAATGAAAGTTTCACTTCTTCCTTTCTAATTTGGATGCTTTTATTTCTTTTTCTTGCGTGATTGCTCTAGCACTATTGAACAACAGTAGTGACAGTGGTGACAGTGGGCACCTTGTCTTGCTCCCAATCTCAACAGGAAGGCTTTCACCATTGAGTACAATGTTAGTTGTGGGTTTTTCATATATGCCCTTTATCAGGTTAAAAAGTTTCCTTCAATTCCTATCTTTTGGAGTATATTTATCAGAAAGAATGCTGTATTTTGTCAAATGCCTTTACTACATCAATCGAGATGATCATGTGGTTTTTTTCCTTCAGTTTCTTAATGTGTTTTTAAAAATGATCGTATGATTTTTTTACTTTGATTTATTAATGTGGTGTATTACTCTGATTGCTTTTCTTGTGTTGAACCGCCTTTGCATGCCTAGTATAAAACACACTCTATCATGATGAATAATTCTTTTAATATGTTGTTTAATTCGATTAGTGAGTATTTTATTGAGGATTTTTCCATCTGTATTCATTCTATAGAGATGATCATGTGATTTTTTTCTTTTGATCTGTTTATGTGGTATATTACATTGATTGATTTTCTTATGTTGAACCATCCTTGCATACCAGGGATGAAATCCACTTGGTCATTGGGTATAATTCATTTGATGTGTTGTTGAATACATTTAGCGAGTATTTTGTTGAGGATTTTAGCATCTAGGTTCATTAAAGAGATTTCCTTTCTTGTGGCATCTTTGTTTGGCTTTGGTGTTAGGGTAATGTTCCTTCTACTTCTACTTTTTGGAAGAGTTTAAGCAGGATTGATGTGAGTTTTTCCTGGAATGTTTGGTAGAATTCACCTGTGAAGCCATCTGGTCCTGGGCTCTTCTTGGTTGGGAGATTTTTTATGACAAATTCAGTCTCGTTACTTGTGATTAGTCTGTTGAGTTCATCAATTTCTTCTTTTGTCAGTGTAGGCTGCTTGTGTGTTTCTAGGAATTTGTCCGTTTCCTCTAAATTATTGTTCTTGTTGGCATTTAATTTTTCAAAGTACCCTCTTAGGATACTCTTTATTTCTGTGGGGTCAGTGGTGATATCCCCTTCCTCCTTTCTTATTTTGTATATTTGCATCTTTTCTCTTTTTTTCTTTGTTAGTCTAGCTAAGGGTTTGTCAATTTTATTGATCTTCTCGAAGAACCTGCTTTTAGTTTTATTTTTTCTAGTGCTTTTTTATTTTCTGTTTCATTTAGTTCTGCTCTAATCTTTGTTATTTCTTCTTCTACATCCTTTGGGGTTAGTTTGTTGTTCTTTTTCTAATTCCTCTAAGTGTGAAGTTTGGTCTTGGATTTTAGCTCTTCTTTTTTGATATATGCGTTTATGGCTATGAATTTTCCTCTCAGTACAGCTTTTGCTGCATCCCAAAGATTTTGATATGTTGTGTTGTCATTTTCATTCATTTCAAGGTAGTTAATGATTTCTTTTGTAATTTCCTCATTTACCCACTGTTTGTCTAAGAGTGTGTTGTTTAACTTCCATATCTTTTTGCCTAATCTGGTTCTCTGTCCCTTACTGTTTTCCAGCTTCATTCCATCGTGGTCAGAGAAATTACTTTGTATAATTTCAACCTTTCTGAATTCATTGAGAGTTGTTCTGTGGCCTAGCATGTGGTCTATCTTGGAGAATGATCCATGTGCACTTGAGAAGAAAGTATATCCCACTGTATTTTGGTGTAGTGTTCTGTATATGTCTATTAGGTCCAGATCCTCTAATGTATTATTCAAAGTCTTTGTTTCTTTATTGATTCTCTATCGAGATGTTCTGTCTAACAGTGACAATGGTGTATTAAAGTCCCACACTATAATTGTAGAGGCATCTATTTCTCACTTAGCCTTTCCAGTGTTTGCCTCATGTATTTTGATGTGCCCTTGTTAGGTGCCTAAATGTTTATAATTGTTCTTTCTTCTTGAAAGATTACCCCTTTTACTAATATATAGTGCCTGTCTTTGTCTCTTAAAATAATTTCACATTTAATTTCTATTTTGTCTGATATTAATATAGCTACTCCTGCCCTTTTTTGGTTATTGTTTGCTTGTAAAATTTTTTCTAGGCATTCACTTTCAGTCTCCTTGAATCCCTGGGTCTAAGGTGGGTTTCTTGTAGACAGCATATAGATGGGTCATATTTCCTTATCCATTCTGCCAATCTGTGTCTCTTGACTGGTGAGTTTAATTCATTAACATTCAGTGTTATTACTGTTAAGGAATTACTTACATTAGCCATATTTTCTTTGGGTTTATGCATGTCATATGTTGTTTTTATTTCTCTTTTTGCTTGTTTGTTTGTTTGTTTGTTTTTTCTTACACTCTCCTCCAACTCTCTCTCTCCTGTTTTTTTCCTTTCAATCTGCAGCACTCCCTTTAGTATTTCTTGAAGGGCAGGTTTCTTATTGGCATGCTCTCTTAATTTCTTAATTTCTGTTTATCTGTGAATATTTGAATTCTCCATTATTTTTTTTTTCAAGGCCTCCATTATTTTTTAATGCCAGCTTTGCTGGATAGAAAATTCTTGGCTGGAAATTTTTTTCTTTTACCACCTTGACTATGTCATACCACTGCCTTCTTGCCTCCATGGTTTCAGATGAGAAATCAGCACTTAATCTTATTGAGCTTCCCTTGTTTGTGATGGTTCTCTTTTCTCTTGCTTCTTTCTTTGTCTTGAGCATTGGACAATTTGACAAGTATGTGTCTTGGAGTAGGCCTGTTGGGATTTATACCATTTGGGGTGCACTTCCTCGACTTGTACATCCATCTCCCTCAATAGGGTTGGGAAGTTTTCAGCAATTATTTCTTCCAACACTCCTTCTGCCATCTTTCCCCTCTCTTCTCCCTTTGGAATGCCTATAATGCATATGTTTGTGCATTTTGTGTTGTCATTCAGATCCTAAGGCCCTCCTGGATTTTTTATATCTTTTTATGTATCTGTTTTACTATCTGTTTTATTTCAGATGTATTGTCTTCCACATCACTAATTCTTTCCTCTGCCTGTTCAAATCTGCAGTTATGTGCTTTCAATGTATTTTTTAATTTATTGGATTGTGCCTTTCATCACCATCATATCTGTAATCATTTTATGTATGTTTACAATTTCTTCAGTATGTTCTCCCAGTGTCTTCTTAATATCCTTAATCTTTTCCTTCACTTCATTAAGTTGGTTCATGATATTTGTTTGGACAGCTCTGATTAGTTGTTCCATGTTCTGCATCTCCTTCTGGTGTTTAGTTTTTTCATTGGATTTGGCTCTGTCTTCCTGTTTCTTAGTATGGTTTATAATTTTTTGTTGGTTTTAGGCATCTCTTTATCTTGATGGGTTTATTTAGTTGATTAGTTTCTCTCTCTACTCTGGGGTTTTGTTTATTTGCTGTTTTTGTGTATGTGGTAAGTTTTTCCTTTGCCACTTTGTTCCTCTTATTCTATTTCCTTGCTGTTGACTATGTTTCCTTGAAACAAAAAGATTAGGGCCAGAGAAAGTGAAAGAGGTAAGAAGAGAAAAAGGATAATAGTAATAATAGTAAAAGGTAGAAGAGGAACCATATAAGACCTAGGAAATGAATAATTAACTCATGTAAGAAGTGCAGAGGAATAAGAATAAAAAATTGGGGTACAAACAATGAAATGAAAAACCAAATACAGAAAAATATTAACAGGCAAGAATGATAAGAAGAGAGGGAAAGAGAAAAGAAAAGACAGTAAGAAAAAAGTTTAAAAAGAAAGAAAACAGAATAGAGGAGATAGAGATAAAAACAAGAAAAATGGAAGACTGAACAAAGAGAGGTGGAATGTAAGAACAAAAACAGAAAGCAGAAGATAGGAAGATGAAGGTAGGAAAAGAATTAGTGTAGGTAGACAAAATTGGTATTCAAAAGAAGGGGGAAACAAAGGGAAGGGGGAAACACAGCAAACAAGAAACAAGAGAGCAGCACCTAACTTAAAAAAATAAAAAAATGGGTGGGGGGAGATAAAGAGAGAGAAGAAAAATTAAAAAGAACAAAAAACAAACACTCAAGCAAGCAAACAAAAACTTAGAAAAAACAGCCTTCCCTCTTAGGCCCCTGAGGAACTTCTTAGGCTGCCAGTGTTGATCAGTCAATTACCCTGTAGCCTGCCCTCTGCAGGTTTTGAATCAGGTTTTAGTGAGTAAACTAAGTTAAATTTTTTAAAAAGGAACCTTTTTTAAGAAAAATAAGAGACCCAAGAGAAGCTAATACAAAAATAATGTCTATGTGTTCCCTTTCCTAAAGTATCAGCTGGGTGTGGATCACTACTCTAAGGAGAGCCAGGAATCAAACCAGCAACCTTGTATATTTAAAGCGGAGTCTCCTCCACTGAGCTAAACTTTCTCATTGGGTCAGTTAGCTAGAGAGCTATCCAGTCACTTTCCCTAGGGCAGGTTTGACTCTTTGCAGTTGGGTAGATTCCTGCTGATTAGGAGCCTGACTGTTCTGCCCCCTTTCTAATTGCTTTCTCTCCCAGAGCAGCAGGACAAGATAGCCTGTGTGATCGGATCCCCCCTTGCCTCTCCTGGTCAGGTTGAGTTCCTTTCTGAAATTCAAATGGGACCCTGGTATCTGAACTCACGGCAGAGAAATGACTCTCAACCCTCTTCCAGACCTCCCTCTCTTCCCAGGAGACCTTAAATAGGCCCTTGGAAGGTTATTAAGCACTTTCTACTGCTCGCCTCCCTTAGGGGAGTTGGAATTTTGAGTTTTCAGCACCAGAGTAGTCAATTGCCTGACTCCACCCTCTTCCAGTCCAAGTTCATCTCTCCCAGGTCAGCTAGGTAAATCAGGCTGCCTTAGCAGATTCTCCTCTCCCCACTTCCCAGAGCCACCTCTTGCCAGCTGATATGCTCCCTAAAGTTCAAAGGGGGTCCAGGTAACCAAACCCACAAAAAGGAAACCCCTCTCCACCCTTCACCAGAACCCTCTTACTCCCAGAGAATGCTCCCTCTCACTCAGTGGCTGGTGGGAGTCAGTGGGTTCACAGCAGCTTTTTGTTTTGAGGGTGGGGCTTAGCCGCCCAATGTTTCCAGCCACCGGGGCAAGAAACTCAGTTTTCCCTTGGACTTTTTATCTCTTTGTCCCGTTCCCTCCAGATTGATGCCCTGAAGCCTCCTATTCTGTGGGTTCCCAAAACAGCTCACTCAGGCAGGATCTTGCCCCTTCTCAGACATTTTTTTATGAGAGAGCTGGTGAGTGCCTGCTTAAATCGATGTCATCTTGCTCTATCTCCCTGGTGTTCTTTTTCTACTTCCTCCTGCTTTGTAGTTGGGTCATTGATTTTAGCTCTTTCTTCTTTTTTAATGTAAGCATTAAGGGCTATAAATTTCCCTCCTAGCACTGCCTTCCCTGCATCCTATTGGTTCTGATATGGTGTGTTCTCATTTTCATTTGCCTTGAGATATTGATTTCTCTTACAATTTCTTCTTTGACCCACTGATTATTTAAGAGTGTGTTGTTTAATCTCCATATTTTTGTGAATTTTCTTTTTCTCCCTATTGTTGATTTCCAGCTTCATTCCATTATGATCAGGGAAAGGGATTTGTATAATTTTGATATTTTTTAATTTATTGAGATCTGTTCTGTGACCCAACATATGGTCTATCCTGGAGAATGATCCATGAACACTTGAGAAGAATGGATATCCTGCTGTTTGGGGGTGCAATGTTCTGTATATGTCTATTAGGTTTAGTTCATTTATCTTATTATTCAAGCTCTCTGTTTCTTTATTGATCCTCTGCCCCGATGTTCTATCCAATGATGAGAGTGGTATATTGAAGTCTCCAACTATTATAGTAGAGTCATTTATCTCCCTTCAGTTTTGCCAGTGTTTGCCTCATGTAATTTGGAGCATCCTGGTTAGGTGCACATGTATTTATGACTGTTATTTCTTCTTGGTGAATTGCCTCTTTTATTTATATATAATATCCTTCCTTGTCTCTTATAACAGCTTTACTTTTAAAGTCTGTTTTATCCAATAATAGTATAGCTACTTTTTGGTTACTGCATGCATGTAATATCTTTTTCCAACCTTCACTTTCATATATTTGTATCCTTGAGTCTAAGGTGAATCTCTTGTAGACAGCATATAGCTGGCTCATATTTTTTTAATCCATTCCGCCAGTCTGTGTCTTTTAATTGGGGAGTTTAATCCATTAATATTCAATGTTATTACTCTAAAGGCAGTTCTTACTTCACCCTTTGGGTTTTATCTGTCATATCTAGATCTTGTTTTAAGACAGTTTGCTTAAAAGATTGCCTTTGCTCCAGAAGGAATTTTACACATATTAATGAACAAGGAAAAAGAGACAATGTAGATCATCTACTTTGAACTGTAATAACCTAGGGAATGGCCCTTTTGAATGAGATTTCAGTTAACGGGGATCTTTTTGAAAATTAATCCTAATGGCCAAGGTAGAAGTGTAAGAGATTGAGACCAAATCAAAGATTTGCAAAACTTTACAATATTCTAGTTAATTTTCTAATTACCCTAGGGTTAAAACCTTGAACATTTCACCTCATAGTTGAAAATCTTACTTTGGTCTACTTTCCTACCTTGATAAATATAATAAAATAAATACAATCAATCAAAAAAAATTTTTGAGGGTTTTATAGGTCTTTGGGTTTATTACTTAAAATATATTTCTCTTTGCCCAGGACCAGAGATTTAGGAAGTAAAGACTGTGAAATAGACTGTGCTGAATCTTCACTGAGCTGAGAATGTACCTTAGAAGGTTTAGATTTTGAACTCATTGTTTTTATGAAATCTGTAAGGTACCGAGGGTGAATGCCATAACCATGGCTTCTAAGCAGTGAAAAACTCTACCTGACATAATAGAGATATTTCTAGGCTACTCAAGAGCCCACATATTTTGTAAAAACAAAATTTTAAGATGATGAAACAACTTTAACACCTACTTCAAAGCCATTGTAATAGGAGTTGACTTACCCACTAAATTACTCTAAACTCATTTATTTTCCTTGTTTTACTTTTTTTGTAAAATTTTGAAAGAGCATATTTCTTTGAGAGATCAATAATGAAGACTATTTTATTTTCTATTGTTATTTGATGTATAATAACCATATTTTAAAATGTTTTCTAATTTAAGGTTTTTCAAAGTAATGTATAGTTCAGAAATATAAATAATATTACATGGTTTATAACAAAAAACAGAGGTGCCTACCCTAGTTCCAAGGTCTACTTTCCAGAGACAACCATGTTCAGGTCTAGATGTTTCTTCTGTTATTTAGCTCGTTATTTCTAAGTAATATGCTTCTGCTGTTTCTTAATTTTACAATGTTAGACATTATCAATTGACTTGGAATATGAAGATTTAGTTCTCTTATACTACCACCACCATATCACACTATCCATCCATCCTCATTTGTAAATTCTCTCCTTCCCTCTTTCCCTACCTCTCTCTTTCTCCCTTTCTTCCTTCTTCCCTCACACATACGGACCCCACCTATTAAAAAGTCTGATACCATTATGATTTCTAATCCTTTTTATGTGACTTATTTTTTCTCTGTGCTACCTTGTAGGATTCCCCCTTTAAGAGTAAAGTGTTCATAATGATATGCCTTGATGTGAGTCATTTTTCATTCATTGTGCTAGGCATTAGATGATTCTTTTAACCTGAAAAACCATGCTCTTTGGTTCTAGGAAATATTAGATTTGTTTTTTTTTTTTTAACTTATTTTTATTGTTTTCTCCACTCAATTTTCTCTGTTTCTTTTTGTAGAACTCTTAGTTCAGATAATGACTCCTGGACTGATAATCTTAGTTTTTCCCAACATTTTATTGTGGAAATTTTCAAACATACAGAAAATTTGAAAAAAATAAATTTACTGTAATCATCCATATACCTACCATCTAGAGTCTATTATTAACATTTTTTCTATACTTGCTTTGTACATGCCCATCTATCCTTCAACCTATCTTATTTTTTATGCATTTCAAAGTAAGTTATGCTCATATAATTCCAATACTTCAGCATGCAATTTCATTTACTTGAGTTTAATATTTGTTTACATTTTTGTCTTTTGAGGTGAAATTTACGTACAATGGAATGCAAAAAACGTGTACATTTACTTTCTTTAGAAGCTCGATTACGGTATAATTCACGTAAAATAAACTGTACATATTTAAACAGTGCAATTTAAATTTTGACATTTGTATATACCCTTGGAATTATCACCATAATCAATATAGTGAACATACCTATCACCCCAAAAAGTCTTCTTATGCCTTATTGCAATCTCTCCATCCTAGCCATCCTCAATCACCACTTCCATACCCATTCCCAGAATACCACTGATCTGCTTTCTGTCACTATAGATTAATTTGCATTTTCTAGGGATTTATATAAAGGTAATTATACAGTATGTGGTCTTTTTTTTCTAACTTCTTTAATCAGCATAATTATTTTGTCATTTCAATGAGGTTTGGATCATGAAAGAATATTCAGTCTTTCATGTTTAATAAAATGTCACTTTAAAATTATTTTTGAAGAAGAAAAAGAAATTACCCATTTTTCTACTACCCTTACATCATTTTCATTTTGCCCTTTTCCTCCCAGTCTTTGTATTGCTAACATAATCCTAACACTTTTGACTCACTTTCTGTAATATAGCATAAAGCACATCATCCTATTAACCACTTTAATGGCAGCATAATATTTGATTAAGTTAATACTAATGCACCATCATTTGCTTATGCTTTCTTTTTTGTAGATGGACATTAAAATTGCTAACTTTTCAGGGAGATGGGAACTTTTATAGATAATACCATAATAAACATTCTTGTTGAGCCTTAGAGCCATTTGCAAGTAAGCACACATAGTAAGAGCTATGACGCACCAAATTCCTTCATTTCCTGTGCCAGGCCACACTAATGCCTTTCTCTGATAGCTCTTTTTGCACTTACACCTCAGCAAGAACACTTTGTTATAGATCTTGTCTTTTGTTCGTTATGTGCTCCCAATTAGGCTCTTTAATCTCCAGTGTCCTTATAAACAATATTATTAGGTTCACCAGCCATCATGTGTAGAGGTCTTATCTCCTCAAATAGATGCAGGCACTTTGTGAACAGGGATACCATTGTGCTTGGCATTGAATGAATGAAAAACACAAGCTTCCAGTAAACATTTATAGATAGATTTTTTTGGTTTGTTTATAAACTTAGGTTTAAGAATAGTTTAAGTCAAATATGTTTTTAAATTCATAAAGATATGAATGAAATAAAACTACTTGATCACCATTGGTGGATGCTAGAAACCAACTCATTGCTTTTAACACAAAAATGAAGAGATAGATTCAAGTATTTATCCTGCTTTTTAAATACAGGCTATGTGACTAGATCACCAAACAGTTGATGAGGAAAATTTTCTTTTTGTAAAACTATTCCAGCTAATGAAAGAAGAAGGAGTGCTAGAATTAGAATATCACTATTTTGCAACTCAAAATTTTGCAACTCCTAGGCATTGACCATCAACAGCTCTAACACCACAAAAGGCGAGACATCCAGATGTGCCTCCTTATAGTAGTACACAATACCATCTGTGAAATAGTGTTGCCACACAGTCATGCCTAAATCTGATCAAGCATCTAGATTCAGCTACCAATTTGCAGGAAATACAGAGGACAAAAGAATACATCAGATGACACCACTGGAATTCAGTCAGCAACCACCAAGCATAGGGATACCCAGTTTCTTCAACAAATAAATTGTAAGAGGGGGGAAAAAAAGAGAGAGAGAGAGAGGCAGATGGTAGAGGACC